>CAJDSM010016944.1:0-34299 GCA_903981925.1 Ostrea lurida | reverse complement strand
TTGTACTTCAACATCTGGAATCCTACTTATACTCCAAGCCAATCTGGACTAAAGGATGAAATCTTCAAAATCACCTTTCTGTTTTGAAATACTTTCAATATTCCGGAAAAAATCAGGATCAATTTGAATTACCATACCTTTACTGGATTCCGAAATTTGCATAAGAAATCTTTACAAAGATACATCGCTGGTTCCAGTAAGTGCCTACCAAGCCTCTATCCTTACATTAACTAAAACTACTATACATGCGTTAAAAGAGTCACTTCAGAGATACTGTCTCCACTACATATTTCCAGAATGGTGTCAATCAGATGTGGAATCTCAAAAACTCCAAAGAGCTTAAGAAAAAATTTCAAGTAAACACGAGATTTTTCAAAAATTAAGACGCATCAAAACGTATGATTTCTCCACACTTTAACACAACAAGTTCCTCACGATAAATTAAAATCTAGGTTTTTTTCAGATAATTGTAATAATTGCTTTGATAACAAAAACGGCCACCAGAAAATCACCATAGTTTCTGGTCGTTGGAAACAAGATACATAATTTTGTCAGAAACCCACTCTGATTGCCCACACAAGTACTCTGAAGTGAATATTAAGAGCATGCTTGGGTTTCTATTAGAGTAATACTTATGTAGTCTCTTGGAACCATGGTCTTCCAACAATCTGTTGGTATTCCTATGGGCACTAATTGTGCCCCCTATTGGACAGACATATTTTTTTATATTCAATACGAAGCAGAATTGTTAATACAACTGTAAATCACGGGATAAAAACAAAAAAAACTTTGCGCGTGATCCTTGACCAACCTTACTTATAGGTATATAGACGATGTCTTATCAATTAACAATCAGAGATTTTCACAATTATTCCTTTTGATATGATCCTGACGAACTCGAAAATAAAGGACACCACAAGAGGTCTGCAGATGTACTTCGTGTTTATGGTATTTACTTAATATTGACTCTAATGCAGACTTGACAACAACGTCTGAGAATTGACTTTGCAAGTCGTCAACTTTCTTTCTATGTGTGAGATGCTACCAACTTATCACCTGCTGTAGGGTGTGATGTCCTCTCAGTTGAATTCGATATACGCAAGGATGCCATGCGTATTTGATGAATTTTTAAAGCGAGGCCAACTACTAAACAAAAGTTTGATGCCCGCGGGTTATAACTGAATTTGTTGTAAAGTCATCATTTCACAATTTACGGTCGCTATATACGCTCTTTGCGATTAAACATTAATGTAATCACTAAGTATATGTTGACTGATTGTTTCATACATTTGTTAGACCTTGTCATTCTTACTAGATTTGACTACAAGTAAACCCTAGTTCATTTAAAAGACAAGCTTTAAGTATAATAGTGACTTTTACAAACAAAGACAATGTTGTTACTTGTTTTATCAGCTGGAACTAGTACAAAGTTTTCATGTAGTCTATGTAACTCATTTACCACTTCTGGCTTCTTAAAGGATAAATAGAACGCATTTTCCCCGCTATTTGGTTAATACGGGATTTTAATAGTTTAATATCTTAGAAACTTTCACATATTTTTGAGAAAAAATTAAATGCATGGTTATGATGTTCATGAAGGCCCCTACTAAAATTGTAAAAGTCATGGTCCTGGGTCAGGTTCAGTGAATATGTATTAAACGTATCTTAACAAATCTTTTTATCCACTCGCATATGTGTTTTAAAAAAACCCTGAAAGCATGATTATGATGTCCTCGAAGTCCTCTATTTCATGGCCCCTGGGTCAGGCCCTAGTACGGGGGATTATAACCATATAGTAAACCTGTATTTTGAATTGACATAACATTTTCCATATGGATATAGTTCAGTAATAGATAGCAATATGCGTGCACCATTGAGATCAGTATTGAACAATTAAATAGTTATAGCATCCTGTGCAGTTGTGCTCAAAAGCTCAGGAGCTAAATTCCTTAAGAGGATTACACTCCACCTAGCAGATGATGACGAACAGTAATCATCCTCACAAATCCTGTAAGAGTACGACATCGAGAATAGGGGAAACGCAAACACCAGAGGTGGCATCAGGTGCTTGGAAGGAGAAAGTATCCCATGTTGGTCAATCATACCCCTGTCTTGATCTCGGGTTCTATTCTTAAATGTGTAACATGTATAAGCTTTGTGTTTGCATTACCGGTCGAATTTTTGTTCACTGACTTACATAAACTTACCCACCAGTAGAATAAGACTAACAAAATTTGGCTAACTGTATTCGGAATTTTTTCTGAAGAAAATTGATGCTCATTTTTAATTGTACGTATCGAACTTGATATTTCACTGTCAAAAACCAAGTGGAGACCTGGCTAATTTTTATAGCATTCTTCAAGTACATGTACTTTTCGATAGTCGAGGCACCAGATGCACATTTCGATAAATTATGTCACTTCAGTGATGCTCATACCGAAAAGTTGTAAATCCGAAACATGTAATTAAAAATTTGAAGAGCTGAAAAATGGAGTGCCAAAGACTGGAGCCAAATACGTCGAAGGATCAGAGCTATGCCTGAGGGAGATAATCCTTTAATTTTGAAATAAATGTTTAATTTTACCACTGAAATTAAATATATATCCGTATGTTCAAGCTAGTAACAAAGTACATAGCTACTGGGCTGTAGAGACCCACGTGGACTAACAGTCCATAAGCAGAGGCCTCGACCCAAGGGTCAATGTTAATCTTATACGGTACCAATTTTGATGCACCAGATGCGCATTTCGACAAATTATGTCTCTTCAGTGATGCTAATTCCGAAATGTTGGAAATCCGAAACATGAAATTGAAAATTCGAAGAGCTGAAAAATGGAGTGCCAAAGACTGGAGCCAAATACGTTGAAGGATCAGAGCTATGCCTGAGGGAGATAATCCTTTAATTTTGGAATAAATGTATAATTTTACCACTGCAATTAAATATATATTCGAATGTTCAAGCTAGTAAGAAAGCACATAAATGTAGCTACTGGGCTGTAGAGGCCTTCGGGGATTAACAGTCCATCAGCAGAGGCTTCGACCCAGGGATCAATGTTAATCTTATACGGTACAAATTTTGATGCACCAGATGCGCATTTCGACAAAGTTTGTCTCTTCTGTGTTGCTCAGACCGAAATGTTGGAAATCCGAAACATGTAGTTGAAAATTGGAAGAGCTAAAAAATGGAGTGGCAATGACTGGAGCCAAATACGTCGAAGAATAAGTGTACATTTGCATTTTATGTATATCAACCATCAGTGCTTATTGAAGTGTATAAATGAATGTACATGTCATTGGAATCACGATATCAATAAACAACGGGGTGCGGATTGACTGTCAACCTAACACGGTTAGGTTACCCGAAAGTTTTAACTAGTAGTGGATCTGTAGTTGTCTGATATTCTCTTTTTCGCAGAGAGCTACCGTCCTGAACTTTAGTTTAGGATTAAAAAGCAAATTTTGCTTTTTTAATAAAGACTTATCTTTTATGCTGACCGATGTGTGTTGCGGAGACCTTTCAGTGCCTAAATCGGGAGGTAACTGAAATGAATTCTACGAAATAGCCAAGTGGGATTGTCAGTTATGGATAACTGATAGCATACCATCATATTTTTTTTTATATTTTTCATCGTATAACATAGAAATATGATAGCAAGCATGTAGAATAGAAATACCATTCAATATTTGGGGCATACAAATGATTGATGAATGTCATTGCATCATGCTTCCTTTGCTCCTCGGTTCGGATTTCTGCTAAGGAGTGCGAGTAGAGGTACAGAATCCTTGATTTAGTTTTATCTGTTTAATCATGTATTGTTTTATGTCCCAATCGATATTTTTTCCCTGCAGACATCAACAACTTGAGGCTTGTGAACAAGACTTCAGACCTGAAGATGCACAACTTTCACAACTAATACCAGACGCTTAGTGAAGAGACGGTTACTACCTGGTTAAACGGCGTATGATTGACACGGCGCAGGAATCGAGAATCAAACCAGACTCTCTGGTTACGCAAAGAATGACTTCACCATAAGGCTGCAGCGATTGGTCCCTTGAATTAGCCAATCATTTAGTTTTGTGTCAGTTTTCCCTATCTAAATATATAGCATTTAAAAATCAACATTCTGAACGTAAAAAAATCCCCATGTCTCTTTCATTTCAGACTTGTTAACCGACCCCTTGTTAACAGTCTAGAATTTGTTGATCACTATCAAACTGCTGGCTATTTGTTCACTTGCATTAGCTACACATGTCACGTGATCTTTGATATGCTTGCAACATATATACTACTCAAAATTTGATAAGGATCATAGATCATTTTATATATTCTATTACCACCTGTATATGGTGTTAATGTTTCTCAACTACTTCGATTCCTTTTAAGGATGATCCCCTATTTAGGAATTCCAAGGAATGTATATTTTCAAACCTTACAATTATTTTTTCCCCACTCATTTATAGTTTCAAATTAATAATGAAAGGAAATCTGCATGTTGCCACCCTTTTTTAAGATGTCAGACATACATTTACATGTACAAAGCAGAAGCGTAGTTCTACAGAAAATCACATATTTTCTGAAAACAGAATTTTAAAATAATTGATAAAATGACAAATGTCACCAGTTTAGAAAAAAACTGCCTATATATATTTATGCAAAAATAAAATATGGATATTGGGGAAAGCAATGTAGAATACACAACACATACGGTAGAGGAATTACCAAGATAGGATTAATTGCCCTTGACAATAATTTTTGTTATAAATAATTGATTATCTAACTAAAGGAAAAATATCAATACTTTACCAAATTTTTTATTTTAAAAAAATCCTCTGGAAGATGTGTTTCTAATATGTACAATGTTTAATGCAATGGAGATTTTTGCATAAACCTATAACATCACATGAGGATCGACCATTGCCTGGGATATATGGATGGTACAAAGTCAATTGCCATATATAACGGTATCAAAAAGCACTTTATCCAAAAGAATAAAGCATATCTTAATTCATGTAGCTTTTTTTTAATTCTTGTTTAATGACGACGTTTTATCTTAACTTGAACAATACCACCTTTCATTATCATACATCACAGGGCATTAATTGAAATCAATGAATGATTACTTTGTGACGTCATCCGTCGTCGCACCGTATAGTTTTTCGATAACACTGGCCCATCCTTTACGTAAAGAAATGTGAACCTATTTAATCTTTATTTCAGTAATCGAAGAAAATCTATGTAATTAAGAGATCCCCGTTATTGGATCATGCTGTTTATACTTTAATGGACACATCATTTACAGGAAATCACCTATTAAAGCTTATTAAAAATGTGTTAAAAATGTTTTCGACAAGTCTGGATCAATGTTGTTAATAATGAAAGAAATACGCGCGTAAACAATACTCTCCATAAATCGTAACTAGATATTCTCCTTATCTCTCTTATATTTGTTTGTTCTAACTACTGTATCTAACAACTCCACACATAATATAAAGATCGTCTGATGTACACGGTTCTGTATTTGGCTCGAGCAAGAATTCAAGACCGCTCCCTCGAGCTCTGAGCAGCACGTGTCCATTCTCAAGCAATTGTTCTAAAAGTAATGTATGACGTATCAATTTGATATCATCGAAGGAGTATAAAGCATGTGTGTTGTATTGGTAAAAGTATGCATTTTAATTTGATCGGGTTAAAAAGCAATCAAGCTGATTTCCGATTTATTTATTCCCCAGTCAGATAATGAACGCCCCAATTCGAAGCATTCATAATCACGTTACGTATCAAACTTAAAAAAGTAAAGAATTGCATTGCGACGTGAAAACGAGGACGACCTTAGGCTGATAACTGGTCATAATTGCGATAAAAGACAGTTAGACGGGGAATTGTGGAGATAAAACCACTTTGAGCAATGGAAGGGGAGTTCAATTTCATGTTTAACTTAAAATCATTCAGTACAGACTTGGGAAATGGCGGTCAAACCCGACAGACGTGTTTGAGTGAGCAGGATAGGGTGTTGAGGTTTTCGATATTTATGGCTTATGTTTTCCTATTTTATTGGAATACTCAATTAGGCTCACTGAGTGAACAGTTTTTGAGCAAGAAAAATGGTAAGGACTGGGTTTCACAAAAGGTATCTTATGATTTGCCATAAGTCTTAAGATCTGACTTGTGACAATCAATCAGTCTTAATGACCCTCTCTACACTGCACACAAAAGAACTAGTAACGTTAAGCAATTAGAGTTATCTGCCCTTGAAATATACAGTAATATTGTGGGTATTACCAAATTCTTACATGTAAATCAGTTCAAGCATTTGTAACATGTCAGTAGGTAAAGATAAGTTAACTGAACTCTTTATTTGCATGTTTTGTTTTCATTCAAGTGAACTTTGGTGATTTCTTTTCATCAATACTTCATAATCTTTGAAAAAATTTCCAGGGGGTAAATGGTCCGTACATACATATTAAAAACTACGTACATGTAGATAAGCTAAATATTAACACCATATGTAATTTTCTCAATGTAAAAAACCCCCAACATTTTCATTAGTGTATAGAGGGTCCTGAAGACGAATCTTACGATAAGTTTCATGCTTAATAATTAATTCTGGGATGTTGTAATAAATGCTAAATTGGGATAACTTAATTTCGAGAATTAGAAAAGGGATCCAAATGATATTAATTGTAAAACATATCAATGTTACCCGCAACATTTACATGTATTTACTACTAGTCCAAGGGTATTGATATCCTTAAACAATTCCAATATCCTTTATTACGATTGTTTTGACTGGATAAAATTAAATCTGAACGAAAATTTACTCATCAATAAATCCGAAAACTTGACGTAAAAATATGCGCATGAAAACAAACAGCGTAACAAACGGAACTATTCAAATTTTAAAAAATGTTCATACAGTGAACAGATTGGAATTATAAGAATTAAACATTCTTTTTGAAGAATTTATCGATATGTAAACTCTGGATATTTTACTCACAAACTTAACATAAAAGTATTCAGTTTGTGAGTAAAATGTCCAGAGTTTACACATCGATAAACTCTTCAAAAAGAATGTTTAATCCTATAATAATATCCTTTCTATTCTTTTCAGACCAAAATATCAATCTAGGTTGCTGTCATTTTTTAAAGTTGTATAAAAATACGATTTACAAGCTTCCGATTCCTTATAAAACCTGTTAAACGGGTGCTCGACTGCATTTGCTGTATTATCAACGCATTTGAATGGTTTTGCATGTACATGTACATAGCAAACATTTTGATCTCACAGAGTCTACAAGGTTTTTAAAATGGAACATGAAACGGTGTCCATATTTCTATACTTCAGAGATACAATAGATTTTTTTAACAGACAACGTTGAAAAAAATTATTCTTTTCGAACTTGTCCACTATTATCCACTATATAGTCTAATAGATTGTTTCTGTCGCAAAGGATACATTCCGTCTGGACGAGCTATTGTCTTACCGAAATATTCAAACTGTCTTAAGATTATGATAAGATATGAAAGTTTTGTGAAACAGCTATGATGGATCTTATGACAAATTTTGATTTTAGACTTCTTTTTTTTTTAAGTTTTAACTTCATGTTTCGGATTTCCATCATTTCGGTTTGAGCGCCACTGAAGAGACATAGTTTGTCGAAATGCGCATCTGGTGCATCAAAATTGGTACCGTATATGATTTATATCTTAGTCATAAAATAGTTTTGTGAAACTGGCTAGGAGTACGAAACCCTTGGTATCATCACCTGGAGAACTTCTGTGACTCTTAGATCGCTTGAGAATACATGTACTAGTATATATATATAGAATTTGCCGCAAATTAAATTAATTTGAAGAAAACAGTAAAAGAAGACAAACTGGAATTTTTAGTCAAGAAACTATTGCAAAACAATAAATATTGGGAAAATTAATACGTGAGGAAAGAAATAGACAAGAGATGTAAAGAAACTGAAGACAAATATGAAAAAAAACTCGAAAGCATGTTACGTAACATTGACATATTAGATCAAAAAACCGTGACCCTTAGTGAAAATCAGCAAGAGTGCAAAAAGAGTTTAGAGAACAACAAATCATTTTATGAGACTGAGGAGGCGGAAGTAGAGGCTCTGAGGAGGATTAGTGACAACGAGCAGTATTCCGAGAAAATTCAATTTCAAGATTATGGGTCTCGGAGAGAAAAACAAGGAAAACACCTGGGGAATGGTGAAGTCGTTCATCAACAAAAAAAGCAGGAGTGATTGAGTTACATATACTCAATCAGTAACAGCCTACAGGATCTCAGAGGAATAAGAAAAAGCAGGCATGTACTTGTAAAATAAAAAACCAGAAACGTCAAGTCAAGGATGATGAAGAAAAGGGCAGCCGTCAAAGAGAAAGGATATAGACAAGTGGTGACGTAATGGGAACAAACGTTGAACAAATCAAACGTCTTTCACAACTCAAGCAAATAGAGAGTGCTTGGTATTTTAATTGATTAGGCTTCGGAAAAGTAGGAGACCACCAAATGAAGTTTAACATTACGATTGGCATGGAATGTAACTATTCCGGAAATATCATAATTGCATTTTATCTTTCCTTTTTATCCTGTTTGTGTAACCAAAGAAAACCTCGCCCTGTATATTTTTAGACTTTTAAAAAAAAAAATTCTTTTTCAGTTTCTGTGTGAGAGGAAGAAGAGACATGTGTCAGGATACTGGACGGACTTTAGATTCAACGCCTTGTTTTATACAGAGAGTACATAATATGTTTAGTCAGAAAATTTCACAAGATGTCCATTAATTCAAATGCGCAATTCATCCCTTGTTGCAATTTTCGGGTGCATATTTTCAAACTGTTAACAAAACGAATAAAGATAAAACGAATTAAATGAGGAATTTGAAGGTTACTCTGGCTGTGTCAAAACCCTGGTACGGTGCTTCTATTTTTATATGAAGATGGAACTGTTGACCATAATATTTTAGAGATCACGTTAGAAAAAATAACCTCCATCATGAGCATTAACAGGTGTGACACCCATCAATAAAATCATATATTTCTGCGTGTCAATATGTTATACATACATGTATCTCAAACTGATGTTAAGTAAACCTGTTTGGTGAGTACATCCCATATATCAGCCAGTTCGATGTAAAGGCGAAGATAACGAACAGTCCTATACGAAATATAAAGTTCTGCTGTGGGGTGACCCTTCTCTCAGTAATGAGGAAAATGAATATCTTTTCTCTCTTATACACATATTTATTAAACAAAGTAGTCGATTTAATCATAGCGCAGCCGATATGTGAAAATTTTGGTAGAATTGTGCTTTTGATGATACAAGCATGAAATTTTGATGATACAAGCATGAAATTTGGCACACAGTTAAGAAATACTCTTACAGTGAATTTTGGATGAAGGGGCATTCCAGATTTCTCATAGGGGCGTAAATGACGGTCATTTTACAAAATGGCGGCAATGATTAAACACGGTGTGCTTTTAGCTCAGCTCGGGCATCCATACAGCTTATGAAACACAAAATAATGATCATTTTCATGCCTCCGGAATCTTTGATTCGGGGACATATAGTTTTTGGTCTGTCCGTCTGCCTGTTCGTTTGTCCGTCTGTCTGTAGGTCCGCAAGAAAAACTTTAACGTTGGCCATAACTTTTAAATGGTAAGAGATAGGACTTGCATATTTCACATGTGTGTTCCTTATGACAAGCCTGTTCTACTGATACCAAAATGTTGACCTCGTAACCTTGACATTTGACCTACTTTTCATATTTCACATGCTTAATCCATTTGACAAGCCCTTTCCACTGCCATGTGGAATCCGGGAGCATCAGTGCTTTACAAACACATCTTGTATTAACTGTTAGGAACATACTATGCAATTCATTTATATTTTCTTTGGCTTTTTTAATATTCAGGTGCTTATCTTATTCCTGCTTTCAGGTGAAAACTCTACTGCACAGTAACGTACATCGATATTAAGTCGTCAGTTTTTCACTTGAATGTAATTTTTTTATTGACTGACGACATTAGGACTTCTAGATTTGTGTTAGGTAACACGAAAAATCATCTATACTCCGCATGAAACATCATTTGTGATTCTTGGGAGTTATTAGCCAAACAGGGTATGCCGGTGACGACGTCTATAGGACAGCCGAATGGCCAAGGACGTCGTCAAATGTACACCGGATACAAGTCGCTCACCGTTATTTATTGAATGTAAGACCCTAAGAACATATGTTTCTTCATTGATGCTGAAGGGTCATGATTAAGTCATCATTGTTTAAGAATGTAAGCAAGTGCGCAAGAAGGGGGAGTCCACATTTGTTTCTGGCTATTTTGTTTCAATTGTTAATCTCAGAAAACTGCGTTTCCGGGATAGACACTTCCTATCTGAGGCATTAACAATGCATGTAACTGTTGTCCACTCCCCAGCATGACAAATGTGCGGCACCAGTAAAACGTCTGAAAGCTGCGTTATATCTGGACTGACTACAAAATCCTCTAGTGACAAGGACACAGGATTACTGAGTCAGCCGGAATATAAACAGTCTTAGTCAGGGAAACCTAGACTTCCTAATTCTTCCCGGGGTGCCCAAACGTCATTGGGACGGTCTCCTCACCCATGGTCAGTGCCTTGCCCAAGGTCCAGCCGAGCGGTACAGAAATTCCATTCCTAGCTCAGCATCTGGTCCTTCAACGGTGCTACGTACAGTTCCTCCCAGGCGAATCCTTGCGGGCAAATTATGAATCCGCTCATGCGGGCATTCTCCCCCGCCTGTATAAGGGTAGCATGCTGCTTAATGGGCGACTTGGGGTCGAGATCCTCGTAGACTCGAGTCGACGATACACTAACTTCTGCCCCTGTGTCCACAACAGCCTGAAGTTCCACGTCCTGTACTACCATGTTAATGGTAAAACCTTTATATTAATCGGGCGGATCTGTCCGATAGGTGCTGGATACACCCGGGCTCCTCCCACATGCCTGCAGGATATGTCCTGTGACTCTACCTCCGCCTTTGGCTGTTGTCCACTTCAGCCCACTCTCGCTCCATGGGTTGCAATGCTGCATGCACAGCTTCCACTTCCAAAGTCACTATTGAGCGCTGGGTCCGCGCCCGTCTCTTCCCTCAGAACGCCCCCCCCCGATTATCCGGACACTTCTGGCCCCCCCCCCTGCTCGGCTGGCTCCCGGCGCCAAAGCCTTGCAATTTCGGCACCGTGATTTCCTCAGGTAGCGTGAATTTCCCCAGGGGGACAAACGCGTTTATCCTTCGGAGGTAGCTTATGCCTCTCCCACCCTATCACACAATCATTAAGTAGACCGTGTTTCTCCTCCCTTGGCGCCTCTCGGAATCTCACGTGGACCTTGTCCCTCCCAGCTCACCGCATATTCAGTCGACTCTTTCCCATGCATCTGACTGAACCCAGGTGTTAGTCCCTTGGCACTGATGGGAATGTTCCGGCGTAAAACTCCTCACCTCCCTCTGCGCGAACCTCTCGCGTGGTCTGCAGTGGACGGGTCTTGGCTCGCCGCGTCTAGGTGGCTACGGTGTATGAGGGCGGCTTCCCTGGTTCTCTTAGGTCTTGCCTCTTCGTCTCCTGTCCTTTGTTCACCTCGTCCTTCCCCTGCAACTCTGGGCAGTCTCTTTTGAAGTGATCTGGGGCACCGCATTTGAAACAACCAGCAGGCTCCTGTTTGTTGCTAGGTGAGGGCAAGGTTCTCTGAGGGAAAAGGTCTCGGACACGCAGCTTCTTATCCAGATCCACCGGGCGCTGACATACCTCCCGCATCTCCTGAGCTATTGCTGGGGATTTCAAACAAACTTACGGTGCCTACATATAGACAATATTATTCGAAATACACCTACATGTTCTTATTCTTCTTTCAACTGTATATTAGCAGGACATATCATATCTGGGAACATCGATAGATTTGGAAATGATGATCTAAAGTAGCTTTTTTCTTAAAAGGTCCAATTTCAGCGAGTCTCGATATGTCTATTGGCGACAGACTTTCATCTCTAATGTGAATGATGTTCAAGAATTTGCCAGACGACGGGCTAAATTTAAACACCTTGTTAGAATAGATAAAAGTAGAGAGGAATATTAAAATCTTGTACATCAAAACAAAGGTCTATGTGTTGTAAACCAGAAGTGATAAAAGAATGAGAAAAGAACTTGACACGTTGTGAAAATGGATAAAAAATATATGAGGTTTGTTGTTTGCAAAATAGTGAAAGGTGTAAAATTTAATTAATCAATATTTAACTGAGTTTGAATAAATAGAGGATATTCAATGTTTTGTTGTTGGGTAGAGAATTTATTTCACGAGTGAGACAGGTATCTTTTGATATTTTTACGAGTGACGTATATAATAGGTCACCAGATAAAAAAAAATTGGTACAGAACCGATCCACACCCTCTCTCCCATTTAGATTATTCAAAACAAGACAGACAACGCAGAGTAAAACGTTTTATCACACAACTGTTCTGTTTCCGGGTTCATAACACGGGTTCGGAAAAACGATATGAACTCGTAGCTGAGGTTCATAAGAATGCAAATTACATTGTAGGTAGGTCAATCCACGGGGTCAATCTTGCGCTACGTAAAGAAAAATTGCACATCAGCCTTCGAAACTGTAAACTTTGACGGTGAAAGACATTGTTTTGTCACCGAGGTTATTCAAGGGCATTTTGTGTCTTTTTATGAAGTAAAATAAGTGTAACAGAACTTTCCAGCTTCTTCAAACCGTGACGTTGCAGACGACGTCACAATCGAATTGACGACGTTAACAATAACAAAGCGAAAAATTGGGTTGTGAAATAGAAAGTAAATCAAAATATGCCTTTAATAATCGTTGTGTGATAAATAGAATCTTAAACTCGTGCTTATGGCATATGGATTCGTTACCGGATTTAAAATTTTTCCTCGCCAAGGCTCGGGAAATATTGAATCCGGTAACTCATTTCATAAATCCATATGCCATAATCACTCATTCAAGATCCTCTATTTCCCAATGGCAATATCGGCCAATACCCCCCCCCCCCCTTTTTTTTTTTTTTTTTTTTTTTTTTTTTTACAAAATTGGGAACGAGGATGAATCATTGCGTTTATCAAAGGATGATTTCTTTATAAAACTGTTTCACCCTAAACTTAATTATAATAATTATGATATAATTTGTCTATTTCAATGAACATATATCTTTAACAGGGATGATTATGACGTCACGAGCGGCCGATCTATTTGTGATTGTGATATGCATGGGGAAATTAGTGTTTCAGGAATTTGAATTTTATCAATATTAGTAAAGGTTCTGAATAAAGAGTTTCAGAAATATGTATAAATTAAAATATGAATAATTGTAATCAATGCGTTTCATTATTATTGATTACTCAACGAATATTATGAATTCACGACTTTAAAGTAGCATAATCTGTATTTTTATAAAAAAATAAATCTTTCAGATTTTTTTTTCTATGTATACATCTAATAAAGTTATGCTTTCATACGTAATTACAACATTGAAAGTAAAAAAAAATACACAAGAACAAATCACTTGTTTCTAACTATTTATAATATTACCAACCTATAAAAACTAACAAAGTCGCTTGCGATGTAGGCATGTGCAATATTGTATTATTGCTTTGCGATGTATACACATGGCCTTTTTCTCTCTTTGTTAACAATAGTATACGTATTTAATAACATATCATAAGTATGCATGTGATATTTAATCATATATTTTTGCATTTACAGTTCAGAAATACGTCGAATGTAAACTATTTACTACAAACATTTCAAGCGTTATTTTGAATTCTACTTCCATATAAGGAGATCGCGTGACTATGATGTTCATAATCTTTCCATTTATAGAACTGTCACGTTGTAGACACGTCGTCTTTTGAGGCTTATTTCTCGCTTGTTGTTTCATTTTTGACCGGGCAGATTTCGTGGTTCACATTTTTACCGTTTATATATTTGATCACAGTGTGATAAAATTAAAAAGATACAGATTATGCTACTTTAAACGAAGTTACTCCCCCGAGTGGCAGTGTGTAAAATATTGAAGCAATTCATAATAGGGTTTCCAGATACTGGTTCAATAAATGGATAGATAATTACAAGTTATTTTGGTTTGAATATGCTGCGGCTTGAACTATTTTTATAATATTTGTATACATTGATTGCTGCTTTGCGTTAAATCTCAAACTGCAAGCCAAATTTACAGCCAGTCCAGCAAATGACATAAGAAATGAATCTTATTTTTTTTTCGGGTGATGCAGGTATCACCGAATTTTACACAGCGCATTGATGAAAAGTTTTACCGTCTAAAATCTCGGTGATAACCTGCATATCACCCGAAAAAATATAAGATTTATTTCTTATCATTTAATTTTATATTACAACAACAAAACAATTACCATTAGACATTACTTTTTGTTCAGGTACGTGATCGAAAAATCACCTCAATTCTTAAAAGGTGTTTTAACCAATGAGAATCGGCGCTAGGTGATCACGTGAAATAAAATTAAATGATATCGCCATCATCATTTGACACAGGTCCGGGGTATGCATTTCAACTAGAACACCGATGTTTCTGTAATTTTTTTTACATTCAAAATCAAATGATTGTATATTTGCTTCATTTGCCTGACTTCATGCTGATGCGTTTACTTTCTAGAAATCAATTCTACACTGCAATCTAGTTCAAAGTCGCCTAATTAAAAATGGCCGGAGGTTTAAAGGGCATGGACAAAATATAGGGGACAAGAGTATATATGTTGGTCGTTTCTGTATGTTTCTTTGGAAATAGAATATTCACAATTTTAGCGGTCGATTTGATGTTTTGCATCAAAATTATCTTGTAAACAATAACGTTATATCATATCAACGGACAGTTCAAAACAAACTGTCTGAAGAGCCAATATGGGGAAAACACTTTCAGGGTTTTTTATGGTACGGACTATGCCATTCTTGTGAAATTCTGATGCCCTTGAATTACTAAAAAGTGGAACTGCAAGACATTGTATACATTTTCGTGAATAATTTTCAAAGCAGGTCAGAGGTAAGTTTCAATGTCACTAGGTCAACAAATTTGGTACCAATAGTTTGGTCTTCTCAAGATGTATGCTAAATACAACAAAAGTTCCTTGCGGTTTAAAAGATGTGGCTTATATTTGAATTTTCTAAAAGTAGGACAAACGTCAATGTACATGTGTGATCGGTCAACAGAGGATTCTTACTCCTCCTAGGCACCTGATCCTACCTCTGGTGTGTCCAGGGGTCCGTGTTTGCCCAGCTCTTGTTTTTGTATTCTTTTTGGGATTTACGAGATTAATCGCTGTTCGTTATCTTTGCCTTTACAAACGGGTAGGCCAAAAATAAATAACCCCCCCCCTCCCGTGTATAAAATGACTACTGCGAAACTCCTCCTCCAGTCTTTTTCGAGCAAAGGTATTCAGTGTACAAGCACATCAACCAAATTTCCGTTCAATTTAGCCAAACATTGTATTTTGATATTCGATGCTAAACAGTTACTAAATTGAAGGTATTGTGCTACCCATTTGTTGAGATTGTCAATAATTTGTAACTAAATTTACCTGTAAATAAAAAAAAATCACTCCTGGTATAAATTAAATCTAAAATTTTTAATACCTCCTCTCTAATATGTTTGCAATTATTTGTTTGGTTTTTGACTTGCAAAATTGAAATAATCTGTATTATCACTGCGAAAGGCGAGATAAACCAAAGAAAGAGACAATTCAATGTGTGATCTATCATAGTTATCTCTCTTAGATAGAATTAGGTAGAGAGATTGATTATTCATCATAACACAGTTATGTTATGTAGACTCATTGGTTAAATCTGTTCGCTTGTATATATAGTCCATGCATTATAATACAGTTTCAAAGTGACAAAACCAAAGATAACTGTCATGGCCACCACACATTCCTGGGGTTTGTCATAAATCAATTGAAGAAAATCATTAAATAACAGAAAAAGCCGCAGACTTCATTTGGAATTCCTTTGATATTAGAGCTAATGGTTAAATCCTCCTGCAATTTCCGGTCCATAGATTCAAGCTCTGGAGGATATCTTTTTTCTCATATCCTTATTTTGAAATACCTGCAGTGTTCACATTGCATCTTGAGCGTAGTTTGAGTGCCGCGTCATTTATACCGATCTTGCTGACACGATTATCAAAGTTTTTATTGTAAAAATAAAATTGCGGTCTTATCTATCATCTTATCGGAAACATCTTTGGAGCTCTAATAAAAATTCTACAGTTTATTGTCATATAGCAAAGAATAGTAAATATTTCAATGTTTTGTATCAATTATGATTCCAACAAATGTGCGTTAACGACATTAATAAAGGATCTTGCTTATCGTAAAATAAATTTCAAAAGACGTTACCTGTGAATCATTACTGTAAAAACAATGACTTTGAACGACTTTTGTTTCTTATTCCCGCTCAAGTGTACGACATTTAATATTGTTTTCCGACATTTGATACTGCAGGGGCGTAGGGCAGGGGGCAAAGGGGGGGGGGCACAATGCCCCCCCCCCCACTTTCAAGAGTGGGGGGGGGGGACAAAAGTATGTTTTTGCCCCCCCACTTTTTCTCTAATAATTTTTTTTCTGCATAAAAACAAAACAATTTAGGAGTGTGCCCCCCCCCCCACATTTCAGTTTTTTTTTTTTTGCTTGAGTGTGCCCCCCCCCCCCCCCTCCCACTTTTCAGTAATTTATAGAGTTGTCCCCCCCCCCACATTTCAGTGTTCAAAGAAGGACCTTTTTTTTCTTTTGCTTGAGTGTGCCCCCCCCCCCATTTTTCAGTAATTTATAGAGTTGTGCCCCCCCCATTTCAGTGTTCAAAGGACCTTTTTTTTTTTTTTTTTTTTTTTTGCTTGTCACAAAATTTTTGAAGTTTGCCCCCCACCCCCCCCCCCCCCACTTTTCGTGATTTTTTTTTAGTGTGCCCACCACACTTTCAAAATCAGTCCTACGCCTCTGTACTGTGTACAGAAACTTAGTCTAATAAGTAGCGTTTGATATATTGACCTTGTGCTTCATTCAGACAAGAAGCCCAATAGCATTTAGGTATCGCCTATGTTAAGCAGACATTTACAGACCAATTTTCATCTCCAAATATTTACGCGGTATAGATGCTATACTACAAATCAAGATGTGTGTATTGTCACAAGCAGACACTCAGTCGCCTCCGTAAACTCCAACTAATGAGAGCCTGCAGGCAAAGACTTGCGATAACAGTTGTGACCACTAGAGGGCGTGATTTGGTATTGTTTCGGTTATAAATGACAACGTCGCCAAAAACATAAAATAGCATGACTGTATATTCAAGTCAGAGTTATCGCATTGTGACAATGTCTAGAGGTATTTTTATTTATAAGTTGATCCATCATTGACGATACGAATGAAGATATGACGATAAAAATACAGAAATCATGATACGCTCTGGAATCTATCTCCAAGAATTATTTTACAAAGATGGTGTACAGGAAGTCTATGAAAAGGCAAAGATAACGAACAATGACCAATACCGTAAGTCCAAACACAATACAAAACAAGAGTTGGACAAACACTTACCCCTACATATGCATGTACCAGAGGTGAGATCAGGCCCCGGGATCATGAAAAGAACTTAAGACTTAAGTCAAAATTTCAATCAACTGTAAAATGTGTCATTAGTTTGAACTGAAACTCTCAATTTGCACACACTTATAATTTGATGAAGCAATAATGAATAATAATTCTATTTGGAATGATTGACTTTACAATCATTTTATTCCAATATTCAGATTTTGACTTAAGCTTAAGATGTTCATCTGATCCTGGGGCCAATGGCCCTTTTCACAAAAAATCTTACGACTAAGATCAAAATTTCGTGTCAGCTTTATACTTAAATGAGAGCCACTATGCCCGAGTAAGAATGCATGCTTGTCATCTATTTATAAAGTTAAGTTTTGCTCATCAAAAATAGACGAATGAAGAATTATAAATGAATTACTGTATTTTGAAATGTTCATCTTAATCGTAAGATTTTTTGTGAAAAGGGCCACAGGTGCCTAGGAGAGTAAGATCCCCTTATTATCAACGGTCGCACCCGCTGTGCCCCCAATGTCTTGATCAGGTAAACGGAGTAATCCTTAGACAGTGTATGAAAAACGGCTTAACAATTGCTATAAAATACCTCAGACAGTATTTTACCCAATGGCAGGTCATACTGGCAAATTAGATATATTTGGGACTTACGAGATTGATCACTGTTCGTTATCTTTGCCTTTACATCGTGATAACGACCACAGAATTTGCAAAATGCTGACTTTAAACGAGACTGTCGAATCCCTTGAAACAACAACTTGAGTAGCCTGCGTCAATTCAAAAATTGATCATAAGCAGAACAAGCTTTTCCGTATTGAATACACACTATATGCAGGTGATTATGGAATGTTGGTACATAAATATGGGAAGTTGACGAAGGATAAGCTGAAATCACCCCGTTTGTCATAAAGTTGAGTTGTTTAGTTTGCCGTTAATGTCTATATTCAATAACATATCCAAGTACGAAGCAGATTTGGAAGACTTTATGGTGTCTGTCCATATCTTGTCAGCAGCACCGCCGCAAAACATCTCTCTGTCAAACATGTGACTTGCAATCATTAAGTTAACTTTCAATCTGTTCGTTTAAACTTAAATGAAATTGAAGGTGCATTTTTAGGAGATGAGATCCAGAATTGGGACAAGTCTTATTCTGACTTTATCAAAATCTTTCTCTGTGAATAGCTGAGTATCAAGTATAACAATAATAAACTACCCATATTATATAATGGCATATTACAAAGGTTAGAAACTGGGCTAGAATTTGTGGAACCTTAATTTACACGATTTTGATAGCGGCGATCATGTTCTTATCAATTATTCAAATGCTACTTGTCTTGTATTCTATTTGCCAGGTACATGTATGATCTTCTAATGTTTCTTCGTTAAAAAGTAATGGCCTAAATAATCTTGATTAAAATTACTTGGCCAAATAAGCACGACTCCATTGTTTGTGCGTTTACGTCCCGTCGAGAAGTTTTCACCCATATTGGGTGTTGCTAAAATACAGGACGGAAACCGGAACATATAAGAAAATGGGACAGAATTTATTAAAGTTCTTAAACATAAACGAAAAATCGAGAAAATATGCATTATTTTAATTAATTTTTAAAATTTTAGGAATTTGTTTACAATATTTGTTTATTTGCATGTGTTTCGGATTTCCAACATTTCGGTATGAACATCACTGAAGAGACATAATTTATCGAGATGCGCATCTGGTGCATCAAAATTGGTATCGTATAATATTAACATTACAAGCGGTATAATACCTTTATCTTAATATTATGCACATTAATTGATCGTTTATATAAAAGTTTAAAGAGCGTTTACAAGAATCTTGTAATTAATTTCTATTAACTTGACCTTATTTTTTTTACTGGTAAATTAATAACTCTGTACTCATTTTTTTACATGCCCCGCCATAAAACGGCCGGGGGCATATGTTAATCTGTTCTGTCACCATTGACTTTCCGTTCATTATTTTTGCAAAAGTTGCACACATTCAACTCAAATTTTACATTTGGATACGTCATAGGAATACGCAGGTCAAGTTCGAATTTGTTCGTGGTCCGATGATTTTTGACAGTTATCCCGCTTAAACTTGAAAAAAGAAATTTTCAGTTTTTTGTAGGGATGCATGCATAAGGTTGAAATTGCATGTGCAGGTATATTACCAGAAAATACAGGTCAAGTTCTAATTTGGTCGTGGTCAACATATAGGGCCTCTTGGCTCAGCTGTACGGACGATTTAATGTCACTATTCATAACTTTTTACTCTAAAACATGTTGTTAAGATTTATATAACAAATGTTTAGTTGTACAAAAACCGTATCAAGATATAAGCCTGTGGACCTCATGGCTCACCTGTGTGAACGATTCAAGATCATTATGTAAAGGCAAAGATAACGAGCAGTGATCAATCTCGTAAGTCCTAAATAGAATACAAAAACAAGAGTTGGGCAATCATGGACCCCTGGACACACCAGAGGTGGGATCAGGTGCCTAGGAGGAGTAAGCATCCCCTGTTGACCGGTCACACCCGCTGTGAGCCCATAGTCTTGATCAGGTAAACGGAACAATCCGTAGTCAAATCAGTGTGTGAAAAACAGCTTAACAATGGCTAGGAAACACATCAGACAGCATTTGACTCAATGATAGGTCATATTGGTAAACTAAATTGTTATAACGACCATAGGATTTACGAAATGCTGCCTTTAAACGTGACTGTTGAAACCCCTGCAACAACAACTTGTCTGTAAGTAGCTTGCCTCGATTCAAAAACTGATCGTACGCAGAACAAACTCTTGCGTATCGAATCAGTTGAGAGACATACACACCATATGCAGGTGATGATGGAATATTGCTACATAAATATGGGAAGTTGACGATGGAGAAGCTGAAATCATCCCGTTTGTCATAAAGTTGAGTAGTTAGTTTGCCGTTAATGTCAATGTTCAATAAAATATCCAAGTACGAAGCAGACATGGAAGACTCTGTGGTGTCCTTTATTTCTATAATTCATTACTAAAAAAATGTTAAAACATATTGAATCTATCTAACCGTAACAAGATATAGGCCCGCGGGTCTTAAGGCTTACCTATGTGGACTATTTAATATATTAGCTATTCATTCTTTACTCGAAAACACTTTGTTAAATCATATTTAACAAACGTTGTTTACATATGTAGTTCTTTAAGAACTATCTAACCGTATCAAGAAATAAGCCGCGGACCTCATGGCTCACCTGTATGGATGATTTAGTGTCACTATTCATCCATCAGTACTTGAAAACATTTTGATAAGACATTGAACAAATGTTGTGAAGTTTTATTACATCTATCTAACCGTATCATAAATGACTCATGTCTTAGGAGCTTATATTTCTTATTGTACAAGTTGTAGTAACTTCAGATTTTGAACTATAAGATACTGCAAAATCCCACCAAATACAGTTAATTTGTATTCTTGTACCTCTATTAAATATGGTAGCAAAAAGTCTGGACTTTGTTGTGTCCGAAGATAAATGTCGCGCTGTTTAAAATAAACAGACATATAAAATAATCAGACAGCACCGATAATTGCTGGTACAGTTACATCTACTGTTTACGTGCATGTTTAATACAGTACATTGAGTTTGTTTGGTATCACATGATGATACAAAAGGCGAAGTTAAAATTGTGTCAAACGTAATCAATATCCAAAAAAACATATAAAATAATCAGACAGCACCGATAATTGCTGTTACATACATCGTTTACGTGCATGTTTAATACAGTACATTGAGTTTTTTGGTAATCACATGATGATACAAAAAGGCGAAGTTAACATTGTGTCAAACGTAATCATAATCCAAAAACATATACAAAATCGAGTGTAGGGCAACACGGACCTTCGACAAAAGCGAAGGTAGGATCAGGTGCCATGGAGGAGTAAGCATCCTCTGCTGACCGGTCACACCCGCCGTGAGCCCTTAGTCGAAATAAAGTAAACGGATTACCCGTAATCAAATCTAGTAGGAAATGACAGTCTAACAAAGGGTATGAAACAAATCAGTCAACATATTGACTTAGTTGATTGTAATCGCAAACAAGGTCATTATAGCGACCGTAGAATTTGCGAAATGATGACTCTAAACGAGATTCGTTATACCCTGCAACATCAACATTTTGGTTAGTAGTTGGCCTCACTTTAAAAAATCATCATACGCATGGCATGCCCTTGCGTATCGAATCAACTGAGAGACATACACACCATAAGCAGGTGATAGTGGTACATTACTACACAAAAAAGGAAAGTTGACAATTGCAAAGTCAAAGTCATCACGTTTATCATATAATGTAGTTGTCAGTCTGCCATTAGAGTCAATATTAAGTAAAATATCCAAATATGAAGCACATCTGTCAGATTCTGTGGTGTCCTTTATTTCAAGTTCGTCAGGATATATCAAATGGACATAATTGTGAAAATTATGATTGTTAATTGATAAGACATCGTCTAGTATATACCTATAAGTAAGGTTGAAGGACACGGCCAGTTTTTTGTTTTTATCCGTAACAGTTTCTGAACAAATTCTGCTTCGTATGAATATAAAAATAAGTCTGCCAATAAGGGGGCACAATTAGTGCCCATAGAATACCAACAGATTGTTGGAAGACATGGTCTCCAAAGACTACATAAATATTATCTATAAGAAACTCAAGCATGCTCTTAATATCTTCTTCAGAGTACTTTGTGGGCAATCAGAGTGGTTTCTGACAAAATTATGTATCTTGTTTCCCAATGACCAGAAACTTGTATTTTGGGTGCCGTTTTTTGTTCAAAAAGCAATTATCAATTATCTGAAAAAGCCTAGATTTTAATTTATCGTGAGGAATTGTTGTATAAAGTGTGGAGAAATCATATGTTTTGATGCAGTCAATTTTAGAAAAATCTCGTGACTTAAGTTTTCATAAGCTCTTTAGAGTTTTTGAGAATCCACATCTGATTGACACCACTTCTGGAATATGTAGTGGAACAGTATCTCTGAAGTGACTCTTTAACAGCTGTTAGTAGTTTTTGTTTAGTAGTAAGGATAGAGGCTTGGTAGAGCACTTACTGGAACCAGCGATGTATCTTTGTTTGTAAGGATTCTTATGCAATTTTGGAATCCAGTAAAGGTATGGTAATTCAAATTGATCCTGATTCTTCGGAATATTTGAAAGTATTCAAAACAGAAAGGTGATTTTGAAGAATTTCATCTTTAGTCAGATTGCTAGGAGTATAAGTAGGAATCCCAGATGTTGAAGTAAAACCCTAGTTCATTTAAAAGACAAGTATAATAGTGACTTTTACAAACAAAGACAATGTTGTTTACTTGCTTTATCAGCTGGAACCAGTACAAACGTTTTCATGTAGTCTATGTAACTCATTTACCACTTCTGGCTTCTTAAAGACAGAAGGGTAAATAGTACGCATTTTCCCCTAAATGGTTAATACGGGATTTATAATAATTTCCGAATACTTTTGATCCATTCAGACAAAGTGTCAAGATCCTCTCCCTCAGATTTTGTCCAACGTCTGGCGTATTCTTCCACAGAATTCATAATAGTCATGAAATTATGTCGCCATTTAAATGAGCGAGGTTCCGGAATTTAGGACCTTTTGAAATGAGTGACTTAAGATCCTCATTTTGGACTATATCTATATCCCAGTAATAACATGACCAGCGGGACATAATTAAATGAGGAAGAGGACATGTACACTTTGGAGGATTTCGTTGTAATTCTTCAATATCTAGGCACTGCAACGTCTGTTTGTAATTAAATAACATTGGTGCAATAGTGGAACTATATATGTATGAAATACAAGGTGTGGATTTCATCTTAAAATAAGGCGGGATGCAGGACTGTACTTTTTTATGGTTGAGGATGTTGTTGATGTTGACTGCATCAATTCCTTTATTGTCAAATTTAAAGATGTAGGAAATCGGCGAGGTTTCTTGAGTTCACTTTCGTCACTAATGCGCGGTGGAACAAAGAGTCTGTGATAGGCAACATCCCCAATCATATAATCAAGTCTGTATTCCGGTGTTGAGGAATCCAAGTAGGCCCTATTTTTAGTTTCTTGTAATTCATACAACATTTTCAAAGGAACAGAGTAAAGTTTGGTGCGAATTGGATGTAGACCCAATGGTTTATTCACGTAAGGTAAAAGGGAGTCAAAGGACACATCGTGTATAATGGGTTTGTTGTATTTAAAGTTATTAAAACAGAAAGGTGATTTTGAAGAATTTCATCTTTTGTGAAATTGCTTAGAGTGTAAGTAGGATTCCCAGATGTTAAGAGTAATCCTAGTTCATTTAAAAGACAATGATAATAGTAACTTTTCAAAGACAATGTTGTTTATTAAGCTTTATCAGCTGGAACTAGTACAAGGTTTTCATGTAGTCTTGTTAACTCATTTACCACTTCTGGTTTCTTAAAAACAGAGGGATAAATAGTACGTATTTTCCCCGTTAAATGGTGAATACGGGATTTTAATAAACTTCGAATACTTTTATCCATTCAGACAAAGTCTCTCCCTCAGATTTTGTCCAGCGATGATTATCTGATAAAATTAAGCTCTAATTGAGAACTCAATTCTTTAGACTGACCAAGGGTAGAAATGTTTGATGGGAAAAACATTAATGGGCAGATTATCTTTTTAATCAAATGCTTTGCTTCGATAGTTTACCCTGTACCAGATCGAAGAAAATTGAACTCAACTCTTTAGACTGATGAAGGTACAATGTTAAAAGGGCATTAATGGGCAGATTACCTTTTTAATGAAAGGTTTTGCTTCAATAGTTTTACACTACGCCAGATCAAAGAATATTGTTTTACACCATCTGTTTTAATGTGGGTAGAGAATGCAATACAACTTAACAAGAAAGCAAATATGTTGAATATAATGTGGCTTGGTTTCTTATCACGGGAAAACTGTTGCCTGAAGATGGTGGCTAATTGTTAATACTTCTGAATATCTGTGGACAGTAGCAGACGATTGTAATTGTAATTGTGTATCGATACGTGTATCACACAGTTGTTTCCTTTCAACACTAATTGTATTCTTAGTTCATGCAAAAGGTGAAGATAACGAACAGTGAGTAATTTCAAGGGTCTTATGAATTATAAATTAACAAGAAGACCACGGGTCTTATCAGTCACCTGAATATTAATTTAAAGTATTACTAGTCCAAAGGGCTACGAAATCTACTGTTCTGAAAATTTAAGCTAAATTCTAACATACAGCAAAAGTAAAAATCAAGATGTGTTCTTAAAACTTAGGTGGCCTAGAAAATATCCAGATGGAAGGCTTACAGAATATATGTAACATTAACATCATAGGACAAGCTTTTGCGTATCAGTTGACAGACATAAACACATACAGGAAATAATGAAATGTTGCTTCATAACTATGGAAAGTTGATGGGGAAGCTGAAATCATCTCTTTTATCATAAAGTTGAGTTGTTAATTTGCCGTTAATGAATATCTAAGTATTTAGCAGATGTGAAAGAATATGTTATATTTTATTTCGAGTTCACTGGGATATATCGAATCAACATACGGGTACAAATGAGTATTTATGTATAGCTGATAAGGTGATGCTCTGTTTGGCACAATATAGCTACCTGATAAAATGAATCACAACACCTTTGTCGAGTATTTTCAATACATAAAACGTCATCGACATGACGAATATCGAGATAAACACAACAGCTTGAGATTTTGTCATCTCCTGTAGAAGCTTTTGTACAAATCCGGCCTCACAGGAATTCAAAAACAGGTCAAATAATAAAGGAGCACAATTCGTGCCCATGGAAATTCCAACAGACTGTTGGAAGACCTGATCACCAAAGACTACTAAGATATTGTCAACAAGGAATCCCATCATCATTTTGATAAAAACTTCAGAGTACTTGTGCGAAGAAGCAGAGTGATCATAAATATTTCCCTTTTCCAATAGAATGAAAACGGCGTGGGGTCCACGTATTTTTGGCGTCATACATATATTACAGAGTTGGCTATCTATCCGCTATTTTATTGTATTGATGTACTTTAGAATTACAGCCAGAATAAAGGCGAAAAGAAAATATTTGTCAAACTTTCTGGTCATGGTTTGTATCTAAAACCTATGTATGTACGTGTTTCTGTGTCCAGTCGTATTGATTTTGCAAAACAAAGTGCCTCCGTTGTCAAGATATAAGACAAAGTAGAATGAATTGCTAATCTGCTTAAGTAGGATTTCACACAATTGTGCTGTACAGTCTATGGCTTTCTACAGCCTATAAATAAGCTTTCAATAAAACGGTCATCGGCATTTGTCTATTCCTTATACTCTGATGGTTGTTTTGCAACTTCGACAAATTTCATTCTCTGTCTAACGTCACAAATACTTCAAAAGGTTGACAAATGTCAACTGGGAATTCAACCCTGTCATCTCTTTAATCATCGGAATATTGATCAAATCATTCAATGATGTATTATCGAAAGTTGTGGGAGGAGTTAACAAGACAAAGCATGTACATTCCTTATGCCATTGATTTTCAAATAAAGGGGTAAAAATACTAAAAATTCACCAAGAGAAGTCAACATGATGTAAAGGCAAAGATAACGAACAGAACAGTGATCATCTGTAAGTCCTAATATAATACAAAACAAGAGTGGGCAATCACGGACCCTGGACAGAGGTGGGCAGGTGCTAGGAGGTAAGCATCCCTGTTGACGGTCACACCGCCGTGAGCCCATGCTTGTTCAGTGTACGGAACAGTCCGTAGTCAAATAGTGTTGTGAAAACGGCTTAACGATGGTTATGAAACCATAGACAGCATTTGACTAATGATAGGTCATATTGGTAAACTAAATTGTATAACTAGACCATAGAATTCTACGAAAATGCTTCTTAAAGTGACTGTTGAACCTGACACAACACTTCTCTGTAAGTAGCTGCATCGATTCAAAAACTGATCATACGCAGAAAAGCTCTTGCGTTATCGAATAAGTTGAGAGACATCACACCTATATGCAGGTGATGATGGAATATTGTACTACAAATATGGGAAGTTGTGGAGAGAGCTGAAATCGGCCGTTTGTCATAAAGTTGATGGTTATTTTGCCGTTATGTCATGGTTCAAAAAAATAATAGTAGAAGCAGACATGGAAGACTCTGTGGTGTCTTTATTTCTAGTTCGTTGGGTATTATTGAATCGACATATGAATGGAAATATTGTTATTGATAGATAAAATATGTCATATATCGAAATGTTGATATAAAGGCACGCTAGAGATTTCTTCTTTTCATGGTAGAAGCTTTGAATGATATCTGTCATAAGAAATAAAAAATAGGTGCCAATAGAGGAGCACAATTAGTGCCATTGGAGATTCTAAGACATGCTGGAAGACTGATTGCCGAAACTTCAGATAATTGTAATGAGGAACTCCAGCATTGCTTTAATTCAACTTCAGAGTCTATGTGTGTGTAGATCGGAGTGGGTTATGTAACAAAATATAATTTTTTGAATGGCTAATCAGAACTAGATAAGATAGTGTTCTTTTCACATTTTTGTTAGAGAAGCAACTGTCATGATGTTGCCATTTTTTGTTAAAGAATGCAACTGTCGTATAATATGTTAACAAAGCCTTGCCTTTAATTTAATCGTGCGGATGGTATGTAACGTGTTGATAAGGTCATATGTTTTGATGTTGTTGATATGCGAAGTTCGGGTTCAGAATCACTGAGTTTTTAGAGTTTTTAGAATCCCATATTTGATTTACACCACTTGGGATATGTTAGTCTATCACAATCTCTGAAAGTTCTATCCTTGTACAGCAGTCATATTTTCAGTGAGGGTAAGACAGGGGCTTGGTGGAACAGTTTTAACTAGTTCCAGCTATATATATCTTTCAGTGTTTAAGGGTAAGGCGTTTTTATTAAGTTTGAGATCTCAAGTCATTAGTGGTACGGTAGTTCATAGATCTTCCTACATTGCGTGGGCATATTTAGAATGTTTTAAAAAACTGAAGCAGTGATTTTGAAGAATTTCGTCTTTTGTGAAAAGGGAAGTAGGAATGTAAGATACGATGTATACACAATGTGGAGTAATACTCAGTTAGTTTAAAGAGGCAGGTTGTATTATGAGCCTTGTACAGTCAAAAATATTGTTATATAAGCCTTTGTCGAGATGAGACGCATGTGAAATAATCTCATGACCTATCATAACTTTCTGATTGATCTAGTCATTTCGGTTTATACCGAAACACAGAGAGGGATAATGGTAACGTGATTTGGTAGTCGTATTAAGGTTAAATAGGGATTCATTAATAATTTTTTATACTTTAATCCTTCTGATAAGGTATCAACTTCTTTTTATAGTTCGACCGTTTGTCTGGCATAATTCTTCGACAGAATTCATATGGAGCGAAGCAAATGATGAGTTCTTGTTACGGCCAATTCAAAAATGACTCAGAGGGTTCTGAATGATTATATGGGCATTGTTAATTAATACTTGGTTATAATCACACCGTCTTAGAAAAGATTTACAATCATTTTTAAATATATTTATATTATCTCTGTAATTTTTGAATTACTTATGCATAACGTGCACTGTCAGTGATCTGTGAGTTGAATAGTATTTAAAAGTTTAGTTGGATACAAGGTACAAGTGGGTGCTATTTAAGTTAATAATAAATGTCAATATCTAGGTGTGCAGCTAGTAGATTGTTAGTAGTAAAGCGTTGGGGTGCATTCGTGGCAGTATATTTGTAGAAATGAGGGTGGAGATTGATTGAAAGATGCGAATTATAGGTGAAGCTTATTCATAGAGAAGATGTAGCTTTATCTCGGTTTTTACGGAGCCTATCTGCGTATTATCGTTTATTTGTGTGTAATTATCTAGTTAAGTGGACGCCGCGATAGTAATTTGGAAGGGAGTCTATTGTAATTCGCGTGGGATCTCGACTAGAGCATGTGACTGGCCATCCTGAAATTGAGCATTCAGTATTTGCTAGGGTATGTAGAAAATGGAGGGTAGTAGGTCATTGGACTTGACAGCTTGTTTGAATGACATCTCTCATAGGAATAAGAGTAAGTGCTATGTGTGGTGATGTTGATTTTGTGCACCTGAATATAGTTAAGTTGACGGTAAGGCAATAAGGATAGGTAGAGCGAGAAGTGACATCCTTAGTTATCGAGTATAGGTCTATTAAAGTGAATTACAAAGAAGTAATGATGTCATCTCAGCTTGAACTGGACAGGCGAATTACAATTTATAGAAGACAATATACTTAAGACGGAAGTAAGCTACATTGTTGTATCATGATCGACGTAAGTACTTGTCTTAATGTTTGTGTGTCATGTCCTATAAATGTTTTCCTCAAGGTATCGAGGTATGATATTTGTATATTTCTAGAATCTGCAAAAGTAAACGTAGAGGCATGTTGTACGATGTAGCCATATTTGTTTTGAGTAGAAATAGCCATGTCTCGCCTTCTCTATTGTGGTGCCTTTTCGGTGCATTGGATATGCAATTGATGATGGTGTTGTTTGCATAAGATTCCTTTCTACCATTAGATGTGTGTGACAGTCAGTAAATACCTATAAGATGTTATGTTGTTTTGTCGGAGGACTACAGAGTATGATTGACAAGCAGACAGATGAAGAAAGTTAGTTCTTGGATATGACCAAAGGTACGTACTCTAACTGTTTGGTGACTGGTCTATATCTTTGCTATACTCGTCTAAAGAATTTAGACGGCGTCTGCAGAGTTCCGGTTGGACTGGTTTTCAACTCTACACATGGTCACGCAACATCTCTATGTTAGGCTTCTAGTGCGACATTACCAAGATATAGTATAATGGTATTGATTCTTTAATTGACATTTTGATTTTTAATTTCCTATCTCATATGTGTTTCTCAACCATCAGTTAGCGTGACGTATATTAAATGCATTAGGCCTGGATAGGGTTTTCATGCGAATTTTTTTTATATATGAATAACCTCTAGATAGATAGAATTTGAATAAATTTTGATGGTCAAGACAACGGCGATTGTGTTAAATTATGGCGGAACTATATTGACAAAGGTCTTGATCCCCCAAGCAATAATGCTTTATATAGTTGGAGTAAAATGATGGACATGGAACCAAGGAACAGTTATTTCGCTATATACATTTTCATTTATATATGCGAGTGTCGAAACAGGTCGCTCTTGTGCACTCGCGGCTGGGTGCGCTTTGTGGAAATAGAAAACTATATGTTCATGTGTTCTGTATGATCGTAGAGATTTAAAGATCTAAATCGATCACCATGAAAATCTTTATAATAGATTCTAATCTAATAAATTTATTTACAGCTAGGAAATCAAAAAAAACCATTAGAGCTTTAAAACGGACCTGTAAAACTCTGAAAGCGGCGTCTTCAGATTCATATGCGTTCTGAGCCAAATCATGTTCATGAAAAGGTATACATATGACACGGTTGTTTTGATACAATTAGAGCGATCTAAGGCGTTGTGGGGATGGCTTCAGCGTGCATGGTGTAGGTAAGAATGTGGGACAGAAAGCCACAAGGAACAAAAAGTCATCAACGAAGTCAACGGCCAAATGACAATGGACAATAAAGTTTTCACAATTCAGAAAGATAAGGCACAATAAATGTCACAGGATCAATGTCACAGACAAAAGATGGCAGGAGCAACCAAAGTAGAGGACAAAATGTCACAGATTTATATGAGAATATTGATTTTTTTAAATAAATGGTTATATGGGTGGATTTTCGACAACTATATATCTTGTTGTTAAGTTAAGAATATGAGTAGGGGATTTATAGCTTTATGAGAATTTGTTTTTTATGCTAACTTGGTCTAAAATTTTGGATGAAATAATTTGAATGATTATTTTTTAACTTAACTATGTCGCTTTTTAAGCGCATCTATTGGCAAAAGGCATGATATTTGAGAAGTTTATAATAGAGCTTTTTGGTATTTCTGTATTATGTACTTGTAGGAGAAGAGGTAAGCTTTGTTATTATTTGGGTTTAGGAAGTATGTTAAAGTGAAGAAAATAGCATGGCACTGTATTCTTTCATTTTATTAATGTCTTGGGTGGACTTTATGTCCTGTATCTTTTTGTCTTGTGACCTTTTGTCTGTGACTGCTTTTGTCTAATGTGGTCATTGTGACTATATTTGTCATTGTGATTTCTTTTTGTTGTTCCTAGAGGAGATTTGGTGACTTTAAATGTCCGTGTGAACTTTTTGTCCTGTAGACTTTCATGACATCAGTGTTACCCGTAGGTAATGAGGTAATCACGTCCAAGCAATTCTGTAAGACATACGGTGAGACGGTAAATTCGACGGTGTTTATTTATACAACAATTAAGACAATTAAGTAGGACTAAATATGGACTAAATAGAGACATCGGATTTTTGGCTAACTATTAGTGTATTACAACTGTATAAATTGCTCCTATTTACCAATACATGTACCTGCTTTGAAGCCTAGGCTAATCCTACTTAATTGTCTTAATTGTTGTATAAACATTCTGCGAATTTACCTCTCACCTATGCTAAATTGTTGGACTGTGTTACCCATTACCTACACATGGCACTTGAAGCCACACCACAACCCTTAGATGGCTCTAATTGTTATTTACACACCGTGCATATGTATACTTTTATGAACATGATTTGCTTCAGACCTGATGAAGACCCGCTAGGGTCGTAAGCTAGTCTCGGAAATAAATTATAGTTGATCAAAAAGATGGTGTTATCTTTCCATATATATTTCTTCAAGGTTGATGCAAGTAAATGTACACAGAAAATGTTTACAATCAGACTAACTCCATGCGCAATAATTGTCTTAAATCACTTTTATTACCTGTACATTGGGGAAGTATAGGTCCATTGCGGGATCTGAAGCAGATGTAATGTTGGGGTTGGGAGGGATTATTAGTCAATTAAGGTATAATCCTCATTACAATTCGTTACTCTATAGTATATAGTTACTTACGATTAAACCTGTCTATAACATGGCCTAATTCATTTCCTATCCAGCAAATGTAGAGCAAACTGTTGTATCTAACCCCATTGAATATTTTCAGTGTAAATGTATTAACAACCATTCAGGGCTATAGCAAAGTTAAAATCATAAAACCACATCAATTTGAAAACATTGGTCCAGGACCTCAATTCTATTCCTGAAACCTGTTTACACATGTACAAGATAAGCAAGGATACTCTTACTTCCGTTTAAAATGTAATAATTATGCGTTTCTAAGAGAGGGAAATGCAACAGGCGGACAGACTATTCTGTAATAATGAAAGAGAGTGTGGGCAAATGCATGTTAATAACTTACTAGTGTCAATACATTTAAAGGTGTTTGACGGAAACAGATGCATAAAAGACGGAAACATAGACGAGATAAAATTTTTCTCCTTTGATATAAAATTTTTAGAAGGTAAATATTCTGAATATATGAAAGTTAATATACCGTTTGTTTGTCCATCTCCAAGGTTTTCACAGTAACAACTTCAATATCCGCAGACAACGTATCGTGTTTATATACACTGTTCACCTGCAAAACACATTTTTTAAAGAAAGTACTATGCTGTATTCTTCTTTAAAATATATTCATATGAAGTGCTACTCACAATATTCATGAGGGTAAGCAAGTAGGTTTCCAGTTTGTTTTTGGTAACAATTGCAGTGACGCTAGTATCGGCTACGATGAGAACTTCAAGATACTTCCGTCCACTGTTCGTCTGCCTTTTTCGTCTTCTAAGATTCTTCTCGTTTGGTCTCATTTGCGCAATATCTGCAAAAAAAGTTTAAGCTGGCATGTGTTTTTACATATGGATGTGCAATCTGGGAGTGAACGCAATTTCAGGAAAGTTATAAACTTTTGTTGTGATGATTTTCGCATTATAAAGAGGCACGGGACACATAACAGTATACCCTTTGGAATGGAACAAAGTTTAACGTTGTGAAGCGATGCATTAGTAAGATCATCATCCTCTGGCTGTTCTAAATGGTCAATTGAAATTTCATAGTCATCAGACTGGATGTAACCGTTCTGCGGGAGAGAAAATAAAACTACCATAAAGCTCTTAAAAATTCAAGGTGATTTCTTGCAATTTTCTTCATAACCGATTATACTATTACTTACTATTTACATGCAGGCGATATATAACGTTCATACTTATAGTACTTATTCTAATCTCTGGAAATTCAAAACCTAAATGACATTGAAACGCATTTGGTATGTACAAGGTATCAATTTTCATACCAATCCATCACATAAGGATACAGCAGCAAAGCTTCTATCTTGACCAATAACAGATCCTTGGTAAAAACAATCATCCTCTAATATTTCTGAGTACGTGATGTTTCCTCTGGTCCACTCTTTGTGACGTCTGCTGGTATGGATGTTTTGTTTATGGAGCTCCAGGGTAAAGACTCCAGCGTTCAATGGAATGGTTATGTATAAATCTGTGGGATTTGCTGCTCTTTTATCAGCTTCAGGACCCGTTTTATAGTCTTGTGTATCAAATGAGATATTGGAAACGAACTTTCCCGTAACAGTGGATATAAATGGGGCAATCAAGAGACGTTGTTCGTGCGGGCAACTTTTATGGTATTCTGGTAAAAGAACACGAGTTAGAACACATTAAAAATAAGTAAACTCATATTCTATGCAAAACTGAATTAATGCAAAGTAAGCTAGGAATACATACCAGCATATACTGACATCCCAATCATTAGTTTCTAATAAAGAAAAAAAAAGGAGGCAAAAGACTTGACAAATTAAATGATAAAATCAAACATAAATCTAAAGATTAATCTACAAAACATGTCTGCTTCTATATAAATCTAAAGTTTTTGAAAATGAATATCATTTTTCAAAACAACAATAAAAACATGTTTAGCCTGCGCTAGCGGTGAAAAAAAAACAACTTACCAGTACAAGGAGGGTTTTAGCGGTCCATGATAAACTCAGATTTCATGTACAGCACACAGCTTGAATGCAAAGTCAGCAATACACAATTCTAGCATGAACAATTGTTTAAGTTCTAAAAAGCATAGTAATCAATGTCCTCAATAAAAATATAGCTTGCTAATTCAAACAGACAATTTTACGCAATGTCTTGTAACATTTGCCAAAATTTGAGCTACAGAACCATGTACACCAGAGGCAGCTGGATTTGACGTTAATCTTTTACAGCCATCTAAATCGTAGTAAAGAGGAAATATATTGTAATGAGTTGAAGTTTCGTGAAAATGTGATTTGTTTATCACCCAAATAGCACTGACACGTATAAGCGGCCTTATTGTTGGGTTTCAAATTGTTATCTAATCAAACCTTCTTCAAATTTTCGGTACAGAAGAAATTGAATTAACCACGTTTATTTTTACAAGTTACCAGGTACAGTACCACTCCTTGTGAGTACATGTTGACATAAATTGAAAAGATTGATGCATTTCAAATTTGCTGACTGCATGTAAATGTGGATCTGCTTTGTAAATGAGATCAAGGGCTTAGTACCGAGTGTAAATGAAGAAACCTTTAATAATATTGTAAGAAGCTTAACTCAATCAGGCTTATTGATTTTTTTCGTTGATGTGAGCATCATCAGAAAATCGCTGTTT
>CAJDSM010016943.1:0-18914 GCA_903981925.1 Ostrea lurida | reverse complement strand
CAGGTCAAAATTCAAGGTCAAGGTTAAACATGTTGATACAGATAAAAAGGCTTGTCATAAAGAATACACATATGAAATCCCTATCTAAAGTTCTTAAAAAGTAGGTCAAACTTCAAGGTCAAGAGGTCACAAATTCTAGTACCAGTGGAAAGGTCTTGTCATAAGGAACATACATGTGAAATATAAAAGCCCTAGTACTTATCATTCAAAAGTTATAGCCAAGGTTAAAGTTTCAGACAGAATGACAGACAGGACAAAAACAATATGTCCCCCGATCTTCGATCACGGGGGCATAAACACGAAGTTTTTCGACCCTCATTTTGTCCCTGACGTAAAATTTAAAATTCCGAGACCTTATTATCTTACAGCATATAAACCAGGCGTCGGTGGCTTAGTGGTTAGGTCGTTAGACTCTAGACCGAGAGATAGTGGGTTTGAGTCCTGGCCGAGGCAGGGACGACGATGTTTCCTTGGGAAAGGCACTTTATACAAGTTTTCTCACTACACGAAGTGTAAAAGGGGGTACCTGGCTATAGACAGTGAAATATATTATGTTAGCGTTCTAGCTGCCTTAACGGCAGGAAGTTTTTGGATTATTAAGGTCTGTAAAGCGCTTTGACCTCTATGGATAAAGCGCTATAGAAGCTGCGGGAAGAAATAGGCTGGTTATCATGATACGGACCCAACTGATGTCACGTACATTGTGTGTGTTTCTATTTCTTCAGAAAACACTTTTTTTTATCTCTTCCATCCATTGTGTATCAAACTAGGAATACTTGTTTCCAATATATTTGAAAAAAATTAAAGCAAAAACATTAAAGGGGCATGGACACGTTTTGAGGCTAAAAGTTTTACATTTTAGAATTTAATTTTTAATGTTTACAATGCTCACTTATGGTATTTCTAATGGGCTCAGCCAAAAATTTGAACGTCATTTGTTTGAGTTGCAAGTGAGATACAGCATTCACAATTCTTCGCTATGTAAACATGGCTCGATCAATGTTTTTGTTTACCTATATTGAATATGCTACATGTAGTATACGTTCCATTTAAAGCAGATATTTTCAAATTACAAGTTCATTCTGAACACAATTAAATAGTTTCTAGTGTTTCTCACATCTAATTTTGTTTAAACATGATATTTTCTGTGAAGCAATCTTTATGTAATATAAACAAGGCTCGAGCCTTGTTTACATTGCAAAGAATTGTAATTTTGTATCTCACTTGTAACTCAAAAAATGACGTTCAAATTTTTGCTGACCATTAGAAATACCATAAGTGAGCATTGTAAAACATTAAAAATGAAAATTCAAAATCTAAACATTTTTAGCTCAAAACGTGTCCATGCCCCTTTAAGGGTTAATTAATGAATGGCATGGGGTCTATGAAAGAAGTGGCAATTTGTCTTGTGTGTAACTGTATACCCAAGATATTTTCTGCAAACGAACTGAACGTATCTTTCTGAGACGATTCACTACACCAGGGCGGTCAGTTTATCTATCGTCATAATTATTAGAACCGTGAAATGCATTTCGTGATGTTCGCCCGTCATAAGGCAGATTTCTATCGGAAGCGCGAACAGTTTTTAGGGATCTGGAAATCTAAGTGAGGCTTCGAGTCTCGGGGGTCTTCTCATTATCGGCATTGATTTCGATTCAAGACACCAGAGACGAGACGGAACGCACGCAATTGTAATCTTTCGTCATAATAATAGGTTTCTATATGCCAAACAAAAGTATATCAAATTGGAATGAAATTCCATGCACACAAATATTGCCCGAAGACAACAGTAAGTGTACAAACATGCGTGTCCAGCAAAGTCTAAAAGGCACTCATAAATTACAATTAATGTGAATGACAGCTTTGCAGGTAATTCGCAATGAGAAATTAATTTTGCAACTCTAAACCAACCAATCTTGATGCAGACCTAAATACTTAAAGAAAAAAGTATTGATATATTTTTCATTCCATGTATTTTATTTTTGTAAACTTGATACTCGTTTTGATCGAATCTTGGTTTGGTTTACATGTATTTTCAAAGTACAAATACATCGGTAAAAGATCAAATTATTAAATCCTCTCCATGAAATCAAACCAATCATATAAAAATGTACACTGTAGTTTATTATTTTTCTATTTCCATGTTGTACATGTATGGAAGGAATTGCCACCCTACATGAAGTAGAAATGTTCCATGAATTAGAGATTATACTAATTGATTAGGGAGACTTTACCCATGAAAATATTTCCTTCTCTTGACTATTCTATCAAAAGGAATTCCAGGGAAATGCAAACTTCACATTCTATTATAAATTACTTAGCCTTAATCAAGCCCTGATCAATACGTTTTCATAAAATACATGGTGTCAATCCGTTTCCGGTTACTACATTGATCATCTCGATTAAATCGTTTTCATGAATAAATGAGCACAGGGACATTTATTTAACAGTATCCCAGCACCATAAACTGTAATAAAATGTGTATGATACCGTAGATAATTCCTACGCGAGATGTCCATCCCTCTGCTCAAATTTCCTGCAACTTTATCATCTGGGTGAAGTGTCTTTCTTAAATCTTGATGCAGTTATGTGAAAATACTCACGAGGAATCTTTCTCGGAGAGCCAGTTAACTTTTCCCATTCACGTATTACAATCTTTCCGCGGAGTTTGGGAAACTAATTATCAAAAGACGTCGAACGACAACCTCAGTAATTGATTTACCAAAGGCAGAAGTTTTGCAAGAATTTGATGGCGCATTTGGTATTCTTAGACTGACATTCTCCTTTCATTTTAAATCAGAATAGCGATCTTCAACCTGACATTGTATTGGCATATATCTATACACATTCTTGTTAAAATCTACTTGCTCCTCAACTAAATAAAATAAAATATACCCATGGGGATCCGGGTTAGAATAGATCCTCAGCATCCCCTTGCGTGTCGTAAGAGACGACTACGGATGAGACCGGAAAAACCGAGGCCCCGTGTCACAGCAAAGATCCCTCCCTGCTCAAAGGCCCTGAGTGCCGAGCATAGGCCTAAATTTTGTAGCCCTTCAGCGGCAATGGTGACGTCTCCATATGAGTGAAATATTCTCGAGTAGGACTGAGAGAGATGAGAGTGAGAGGATGCTTACTCCTCCATGGCACCTGATCCTGCCTTCGCTTTTGTCGAAGGTCCGTGTTGCCCTACACTCGATTTTGTATGTGTTTTTTGGGGACTATGGTTACGTTTGATACTTTGTTACTTCGCCATTTTATACGTAAAACAATAAATAATCAATCAACTAAAAATAAAACATTTTAAGGTCAAAATTCGGACAATAGCTGAGTTGCAAATAGCAGCAGAACTGGATCGTCAGGAGTGGGGGTATATGTACCCATCCATGTAAAAGCTTTCCATTTACGGTACATTTTTTCTGTCCATGATGCAATTGTTATATCTTAGGATTTTTACTTCGCCATCGCAAGATTAATTCCTCTACAACATGAAAACCCCCATCTTCGCTAGCCAAGGGTGATGATTCACAGCGTTTCTCTTTTCTATTGAAAAGAGAAACGTTGTGGATCGTCGCCCTTGGCTAGCGAAGATGGAAAACCCCATCCGAATTCAAAACACCTCTTTCGTATATCTATATGTGCACACGTCACGTTCATGTATCACGGCATATACATGTAAGTCAGATTAGGGTTTAAAATATTTAATTCGAACCCCATTGATTTCCATATTCGTTATTTCTCTAAAAATAAATGCAGTTAGATCGAAAAAAAATTGTTTAATGATGTTTGAGCATTGTTTACATCTACATGCACATGTAGGCTTCTCAAACATTTACACGAGCAACATTTTTCTCATTTTATATCAAGCATACGAGTGTGTGTTGCAGTAAGTCCTACAGGTATATTGAATACAAATCAAGAGTTGGGCAAACACGGGCCCCTGAATATACCAGAGGTGCCTTGGAGGAGTAAGCGTCCCCTGTCAACAGTTCAATCTGCGGTGATAATATCAATACAAAAAGGCGAAGTTAACATTGTGTCAAACGTAATAATAATCATAAAAAAAAATATACAAAATCGAGTGTAGGGCAACACGGACTTCCGACAAAAGCGAAGGTAGGATTAGGTGCCATGGAGGAGTAAGCATCCTCTGCTGACCGGTCACACCCGCCGTGAGCCCTTAGTCGAAATAAAGTAAACGGGATTACCCTTAGTCAAATCTAGTAGGAAAATGACAGTCTAACAAGGGGTATGAAACAAATACCATAATAAAGCCTGAAAATTGTAGGTTTGAAGCATAAATACAACGTAAATTCACTGCAATCTTAAAATGGCTACATAGAATCAAAATGTTTTAAAGCTGTGTACAGATTCTGTGGCGCGGATCTAAGAAATCTGATTTTTGGCCGGGTTGCACAAGTGCAAAACCGGCTTATAGAATGGTGAATGGCGGGCGGGCGGGGATATAATTTCTGTAACACTCTACTCAGTAATTACTTATCGTAGCCTCATGACATTTATCATCAGCGGGTGGACCCATATCGTGGGATCTGATTTCAGACCTGTCTGACACCTACTTCCTGTTTACCGATTTAGAATATTTTTCAGTGTTAATCCATCTTCGCAAGCCAAGGTGGTTGCCGATTCTCTTACTCTCATCTCCCCTTGGCAGATTTAGTCGCGACTGAATTGCATCTAACGGACAATGCGAGTTATCGCTCTGGACGGAAACACTCGAGTGAACAATTGTATGGTTTTTTTTAAATTTAGGTGTACATACTTAAATGCGTGCTTATATCACCGTTATGTTTCAGGCGTAAATCGCGTATTAAAACTTGCCTTTCTGATCTTAGCAATTCTACTTTGGTTTAATGGCATGCTCAATCTTTCCGAGTTTGTTCAGTTTATTCCAGCACATTCCACAGATATACTGCCCTCTGTCATCATTTGGGTGCGACACGTAATCGATAATGAATACAATGTATAAGTAATCTGGTCAAAAACTCCGAAATTGTACGTCTTTGTGTTTTTTTTCAAAATACAGTGGCAAAGCCGACAAGGACCAGACTTCACTCAAACCGAACAGGTATGCATGCCGCAATTTGATTGGATGCCTTGGGAAGTCAAAGCGCGATATTTTGAAGGCTTAGAAACTCGACTAAATCTGCCAAGGGGGAGATGAGAGTAAGCGAATCGGGCACTTGGCTTGCGAAGATGGTGTTAATCATAATAGTGTAAATTTTCATAACACTTTACTCAGCAATTACTTATCGTACCCTCATGACCTTTGATACCCATCATCAGCGGGTGGTCCCATATTGTGGGATCCGATTCCAGACCTGTCTGACACCTACATGTACTTCCGGTTTACCGAATATTTTCAGCAGCATTATTCATACTAGTACACATTTTCGAATACTGGTAATGACCCATGCTATTTATGATTTATTTTATTACATGTATGTTAATTGCTGATTTTTTTTATTGTTAGTATTTAATATAAGCATCCTATAAGGCCAATAGAAAGTTTTGTGAAATTTTATTCATGTACTTCATTCAACAAAATAGAAATCAACATATTTACACCAACCCGGCCATTTCTGTCTTTAACGCATTTTTTATTATTATTTCTTTTTCTAAGTTGCCTTGATGCAATCTGGGCTCGTATAATTATGTTTCTTATTTATTTTTGAAAAAGCACGTGCGATGCAGTGATAATATCTGTACATGTATACTATGTACGCATAAATCTTGAAATCTTTTAGGCTAATAAAATTTCAGATAGGATTGTACATGTAATGCATAAAAGTTTTGAACAGATAGAAAAACCATCACCATTCAGTGACAGACATTTTCCGCGCATATCCCTTAGTAGCTCAAAAGGCCGATATTCTCGGGGTGGGAAGGGGGTATATCACTCGGTGTTATTTCAAGCTAAGTACTTTATGTTATTATTAGAATACAAACGTCATATCTTATTTACAGAAACAAGTGCCTGTTCGATAGTATCATAAAGGAAACGCCCTTGTTATCCGAAGAGTGATCGCATGTCTAATCTATCGTGATATATGACAAAATGATACTTCGCAGCAATAAATCACGCAAAATAAATATCCGTCTCTCTTAAAGGGGCATGCCATGCCATATTGAACTATTACCATGTAAAGAAGATGAATACATATTTTAAGATTTTTTTCTTACAACACTTTGACATGGTCTACATGGTTATATTAAAATGATGATTCATCTAAAAAAGAAGTAAAAATTTCCCTAATGAAACACGAATGTATACAGATTGCCCCGTGATGTTATGTATTTGATTGGGTATTTTTTTCTGCAGCGATATCAACCAAATAGAACGGGACAAAAGTGGGTATCCTTGAAGTAGTAAATTTGTTCATTGAACTGAGAGTTGAAAGTATCTGTTATAAGAAAAGTGGGTAAACATCTTTAACTTATTGTTTGTAAATAGGTTGTCAACTGCGAATTGACATATTTTAATTACAATGGAAAGGGACGATAGAGAGCAAATTGATAAACCAAATCGACGAATCTCTCGATCTGTGAAATGAATCAGCATTTCACTATAGAATTAGCAATTTTACTCCATTAAGTTCTACTGTCAATCGACAAATTTCTAATGTGACACGAATCAGCATTTCACTATAGAATTAGCAATTTCACAACACAAGTTCAACTGTCAGTGTTCTGTTCGACCAACACGTACATCGTCATGTAATGTGTATCGGTTCTCAAAGTACATGTACTACTCATGTGATCTCGTTTAGTATTATTTAAGAGAAATACAATATTTCTGTCTTGACATTAACTATGAAGATTTCAAGATTATAGTATACTACTTCGACATCTGAAAAAAATTTAGTGATATACTTGATATGGTATGAAACTAGTCAATGGGTCTAATAAAAAAGGAGTATATTATCATTGATTATTTCAAATGAGAATTACTTGGAATTCAATCATCGTAATTTGTTGGTTTCTAAGATGTTGCACTCAAGGTTCATGCTCTTTTGATGTTACGTGTATGTTTGTTATTCTTATCATTAACAGAAAAACAAATCAATTGGGTAGCAATGCTGTTTTCTATGATGACATATTTTTATCATCACTTGTCGACTTGTTCACCTGTCAAATAATGGGGGAAAAAATAGTTAGCTGTGAAAATGCGTTCACAGTCAAAATGTGTCATGCACTTCACATCAACGATCCGGCGAGTCGACAGAATGATTTATAACGAGCCGAATACAACCCCAACCAAGATCATTATGTCGACTTGCCACATCTTTTTGTCGACTTTTCTGATGGTTATGTTGACGTGTCAGATCTGAATACGGAAAGTAAATGTCACCAAAAGGGCATTAGTAAATCAACATCAAAAGATAATAGTAAATGACAAGTCGACATAAATCATCTAATGGCAGAAATATGCCACCATAGTTTTCCTCCACACAATTTGTTCAACACGTAATAATTATTAGCAGTCAGTTTGATTTGTTTGTTCGTTTGAAGTAGTGGACAGCTACCTATATATACATGTAATTTGTTCTTCACATATATTTTTGTGTTTTTCTGTAGCCATGAAAACAAGAAATATTAACGGCAACCACAATATGTACTCAATGTTTATGTCCTTTCAATATATTTACGTATGCACGTCATCCGATTTCTTAGAAGAAACCCAGTAAGACAAATGACATGATATATTGATCATTCTTTCCTCATAAAGAATCATTAGCGTTAGAGGTATTCGATTTTATCTTAAATAACCATCGTGTATGATACAAGCACAAAAAATTAATGCACTTCAAAGTATCTGGATTTGTTTGCTTGGAACGTTTTTTACGTCATTATTTTTTTGTTATAATTTAAATTATATCCGTATTATTCAAAGTCTTCAAGTGGAATGAGGTCGATGTTTCAAAGTCCAATTCCTCCCCCTTATCAAATAAAACAGTCCTGTAGGGATGGAAAATGGCGAAAGATTGAAATGTGTATTATTTTCCCCATTTCAAACTGGGTGTGTGTAAGGGGTGTAGATAGGATATTAAGAATATGTACTCACTCATACTCTTCGTCATCATCGTCACCAACAATAGTAGCGCTCTGCCGGAGGAGTCGTTTCTTGGCTTCACATGAACTATCTTCAGAAAAACTCGCAGCGGGCCATGCAAGGTACATAGAATCCCTTAGTATTGCAGAGAGTCTTCGCACATCCGGGGATCGTGGGCTATTTCCTTTTGGGACATGCAATTTTTCCTTTATTTTCTCCATGGTTATTGAAATTTTCCAGATTATAGTCACCTTTCACAGAATGAACTTTAAAACGTTTTGTTTCACAAATATGAATGTATTCCCATTGATCAAAGCTACTCTTGTGTTATCCAAGCAAAACATGAACTTTTGAAAAAAAGATTTTCCTGCTTTAAGAGTAATTACAGGACAAATGACGAAGTTTGACACTTGAAAGAATTCAATAGATATTTTCGCCTCTGGCTTTCGAAATTCCAATTCCGTCTTTCCATTCACTGTCAAATCAGTTTGCCATTACTAGTGTACGAGGAGAAATTGATTTTTTTTATTACAAAGTTCTTCGATACATACGTATTTCTCACTCAAAAACTTTCTAACAACAAGATAGAATTTTGATTCTTTACCCAATAAATCTTCCTTCGGAATATTTTATCGGTATTTCCTGCGATGTTCTTTAATGCCATTTAGTCTATTAGACGAAGTGAATTGAAATCGAATCGTCTCCTCATCATCCTGCCTTTCTGTGGACTTTTTTTCTAGACGTGGAATGCAGAATTAAGACATTCAGGTTTCCTGAAAGATCAATGAATTGTCTTCATTTCTCTTAATTTTGCTTATAACACACTGATTTTTATTAGGGGGAGGGCGTTGGTTGAAGTACAGAAGGATTTCTAATTCAGGGTTTTCCCCCGATCACAAAATCAGGGATCGCCAATTACGAATATATATGTAGATGTTGTCAGCTGAGAATGTGTGCTCACCTCACTTAGAAATATATAACTCTAGTAAAGAACTATACAATGCCCCCCTTCTTACCACCCCTTTATATTTTACTGTGCATGTACATCCTCTCCCCGCAAAAGTTTCTTTTTCATGGCGCAAGTTTAATAAATTTTGACCCCCCCCCCCCACTGATTAATCCAAATCCGGACATTTATGATTCCTCTTCAGTTACTTACAAGTGTATCATGTTTCATTAGTTCATAGACTAAGTATGAACGTGCATCGTAGAAATCATAATGAATGTTGATAAAAACCATGATTGATTTTGATCAAAAGATGATACATGTAACCGACACTCTTATCTCTTCACACACACGATGAGACTGTACCGCATTTGCATAATTATATACTTTACATCTGGAATTCAAACATGAGCCGATGGTGCAGTGAACCTCTCCCATATCAAAATTTACTTGGCTGCCAGACATGGGGCGAATTACATTGAAAAGTAAAATGTCAATGCATTACATTACCATTACTTCAATAATTTGGCATTACACTCATTTCGCAACTTCTATGGTCGCTATTATGACCTTGTTTGCGATTACAAATTATCACCAAGTCATATGTTGACTGATTTATTTCATACCCTTTGTTAGACTGTCATTTTTTGTACTAGATTTGATGGCGGGTAACCCCGTTTACTTTGTTTCGGGCTCACGGCGGGTGTGAGCGGTCAGCAGAGATGCTACTCCTGCCTTCGCTTTGTCGGGGTCCGTGTTGGCCTACACTCATTTTGTATATATGTTTTGGGACTATGATTACGTTTAACACATTGATTACTTCGCCAATTTATTACTGTTACCATTACCATATTTTCTAAACGTAATGCATTACTGTAACATTACCATAACTTAGGTTTTTGGTTTAAAAAAATAACTAAAAACCCAGATCTCCATTTATTCTTTCCATGCGTCCAGTTGGTTTAAAAAAAAAACCGAAGGAAAACAACAAACAAGCTTATTTTCTATTTGAGCTTTAGTTTGATATTGTTTTGATGTCGTTTTCTATGTATTTAGTGTTCTTTGTTTTACAGTTTAATTGTTGTACATGTTAAGCGCTTTAGGGTAGTGATTATATAAGACGCTATATAAATATAGAATAATAATATCACAAGTTACACATCAACATAATGTTATGTACTAAGTATATACAAAATACAACAATTTATTCCTGGTGATTGCATTTAATAATCATAAGGGTCTCAAAAGTTTCGTCGGGTAATTTACATCGCTCCGGCCTAAATACTTTGCCTGCGGTACTGAATAAACGTTGCACTGGGGCAGAGGAGGCCGGAACGCAGAAGTACTTCTTTGTCATTTTTGGCAATGCTAGGTACATTTCTTCATTTGTCTTTCAATATAGAAGAGATTCCGAATCTGATTCACGTGAAGGTTCTTCAAGATATTGTTGCACCAGGTTCGTGCTTTCAAAATGATGTTGCCTTCGCTTTGGATTTGATTTAGAAAGGAAATGGAAGAAATCATCCGACTTTTGCTTTTGAGTTGTTTGAATTTTCATTGTCTGATAGTTCAAAATCCAAAGAAGAGACTCTTTTTAAGCAACGCTGTGAGGTGTTCCTTTTTTTCAGGAGAGGCCCACAGAGGTTTGACGCGAGGATCCAGCACAGAGGAAAGTTGATATGTTTCGTCTGATTCATAATGTGAAAGTCAAGATTCAGAACAGAAAGGAGTTTAGAGGAGTGATCACATCTTGCACTTTCTAGATCTATGCTCCTTTAACCCAAATGTGATGGAAATAATCATACTGCCGCCGACTTATTTTGCTTTCTGTAGAAAACTGTAGCATCCTCAAAAGGTAATCTTGCTCAGTTCCAATAGAATCTTTCAATCATAAGAGGAATTGGTGGGACAATCCAATTTCTTTAGTTTTTCCTGAGGGATTTCAAGAACTGATTGAATCATGTGCAGTTGGCTATTCCATCTCGTTGCATTGATGCTTGTAATCTTTTCTCTTCCTCCGATATTTCAGACATGGAATGATTTACATATATGAGATACTAGTTTAGACACTTTCACAATAACCTTTTTCCGGCTGTTTCCGATTTTTCAAATGTTCCTTGATAACCAACTGAAGGTTATGGGCATACCTCCGTTTATGGCTAGGAAATGGTTGGTCACATTCTTTGTTGTCATCAGTATCATCATCTTGATTCATCAGCCGCTCATCTTCATACAAAGTCGTGTATACGGCAACACGGATCTCTGACAAAATTGAAGGCAGGATCAGGTGCCATGAGGAGTAAGCATCCTCTGCTGACCTGTCACACCCGCCGCGAGCCCTTACTCGAAATAAAGTAAACGGGATCACCCGTCGTCAAATCTAGTAGGAAAATGACAGTCTTACAAAGGTATGAAACAAATCAGTCAACATATGACTTAGATGCAGGCTACTTACAAATAATTGTGTTGCAGGGGTTTCAACAGTCACGTTTAAAGGTAGCATTTCGTAAATTCTATGGTCGTTATAACGATTAGTTTACCAGTATGATCTACCATTGAATCAAATCTGTCTGATGTGTTTCATAGCCATTGTTAAGCCGTTTTTCACACACTGATTTGACTACGGATTACTCAGTTTATCTGATGAAGACTATGGGCTCACGGCGGCGTGTGAACCGGGCAACAAATGCTTACTCCTCGTATGCACCTGGTTAGCACTTTACCTTGATATGGTAAACTTTTTTTCAAAGGATGTAAGCCAACGTCATTGGTGTTAGTCACAATAATGTTCGGTAAAGTTTTAAAAAGAAATACAGTATTTAATGAATTTAGATAAATTAGTATTGTTAATCATTCAAAGTCCTTTAAAATGAATTTAATTTATAGGTATGAATAGAAATATGTGCAATTTTTATTGCATTTCTTTTTTTCCGCGTAGAACGAACAATCAAACTGCCTTCGATGACGCGATTTCTATCAGCTGTTTTTGTATTGGGATTATCTCAAAACTAAAGTGATAGGCAGAGTGATTGAGATAAATAGAATATCTATTATTGGCGTGATTTGATATTTGCTCTATCAACCTCGTTGAAATGGGTATTATTCGCTCAGCAAGCTCGCGAATAAATACACCATTTCAACTCGTTTGATAGAGCAAATATCAAATCACGCAATATAGATATCCTCTATTTATAAAATATAAATGAAACAGTTGGCAGTTACCGATTCTATTCAAATGAGAATTTATCTTGTCCCAGTTTTAGTCAATTACAAATATTGTTTCTAGACAACCAACTTCAGAGGAAGGAGCTTAACTTTCACTGCTTGCAAGTTACCGATCCTTTTCAAATGATAATTTATCTTCTCTCAATTTTAGTGAGTAGTCAATTACAAATTCTTTTTCCTCTACAAGCTTCTGTCTACCTTCCATCGCTTCAATAAGTCATACAATGACGATAACTCGGCATTGTGATGAAGTTTCACTATCTCTCCGTAAACAAGTAGCTGTTCTTGCACCATATAATCGCTCATGTATATGTTTTCCAGGAATTTTCCTCCATCACCCCCCCCCCCACCCCCAAGGGGGAGGGGGATAACGGTTTTGGAAATTGTCATAATTCTCATTATATCGATAGTTTTCGGAAGTTAAACGATATTCACGGTAAACGGACAACCTGATTAACGCAAAACATGATAAAACTGATAAACGCAAAACACGGTAGAAAACTCAGAACCCGATACGATAGGACACACGCACGATAGCAATACCAAGAATTACTCTGCGGGTATTGTAGCAATTCCCTTCCTATACCAAATATTTTTCTTTAACGTTCTATGTTATCATATGTGACATCTAAACAAAACAACAATTCCCCATCGGACCACGAGTCTATTTTCCCCGCCACGAACAATTTAACATACATTGAATACGAGCACGTGTGCTATATACGAACATTTCCACAATTTCATATTTATGTCAACAACAAATAACGTATCTAATACAGAGACATGCAAATTGAGCATTGTGCAAAGATAAATTGTAGCGCTTTAACCGTATCTGTACATTTGGGGGTTGGTGGTCATTCATTGACATAAAGTGCATTTTCAATGAAGACGTTGCCAGCAATGTTTCAGGAAATTATGGAANGTCATTCATTGACATAAAATGCATTTTCAATGAAGATGTTGCCAGCAATGTTTCAGGAAATTATGGAAAACGTTACTACCTATTACATCACCCTTGTCTAACTGGTTGCACTAATTTCATATCCATGACAAAGTTGCGTTTTCGGTACATGTAGTTATTAAGCTCAGTGCGTGCCTTTAAACGTTTCCGCAAATATATGCCTAATAAAGCACAACTAATTCCCCTTGAGAGTTATATATGTGTCTATCAGACTGAGGTGTAAATATCAATATCACAAATGTAATGTTAAAAAGCAGGGGGTTTTCTATCAGTGAAATGGCCAACTTATTTGTTCCCGAGAAAGAAATATTAAAAAAAATTGTGAGTGGTCCGAATTCTGATTTACAAGCATGTGTCTGATTAATAATATTTGTGCTTAACATTTCTTTTGTGCGTGTATTCGTGATTTAGTTTGGAGCAACGTTGACGTATCGGTATTTGCATCTATTGGAAAACAAAAATGTCCGCTCATAAAAATCACTCTATATTTGATTCCAGACTACTAATGGCAATGCCCACACCTTATATCCAATTTCACACTTGAAGACTTGCTAAAAGTATCGTTCTCGAACAGAGCGGTTTATAGCATACTCTTGGCATGTAATGCTGTTAGATCGACGTTCCGCCGGATTTTTGAAAGTCTTTTCGACAAATCCCAGCTTGAGTCTCAATTTACTTTTCAGAACTGTTTCATTGTGTTAGAGTCAGGCCCACTTCTTGAAATGTTAATGCCTATGCGGAGAAAATATAGCCTACTAGGAAATAACTTTTATCCCATGTCCATATCCATTAGAAATGTATTTAAGATTCGTGCAAAGGGTCAGCAAAGATCTCTTCACACCAATGCTTTTTGTGACACATGTTCATGAACTAGCCTTTAAATTGCGTTTGTACAGGGATGTAAAGACATGTTGATAATGTGTGAATAGTTGGAAGGGAATAGCTATAGCAAGCATATTGCAAAGAACTTTCAAAAGGGAACGACAGAGTGTGTTCCCAGAAGTTTTTATCCTTTTCAGGAGATTGAATCGTTTTGTATGTAAGGAATTAATCTCGGCCGAGATTTGGCTTGGCTGTAAATTTGGACTGACACTTTCACCGAATCTCAGAGCAGTCCTTCATAATTAATTTCTGGAAAGGAGTAGGCCCACGAAGGGAGAACATCTGCCCTGTGAAAATTAAAATTAAAGTTACTACAAATTATTTTCTGCACAAATGATAGTCTATGTATGAGAATTTATCAGGATGGTAAACAAGTTGGAGTTTTGCTTTGGTGTATCTAAGATCTAATGCCCCAAACATCATGGAATATCACAAAATACAAAAAAACCCAAAACAAAACCAATCACTACATGTGCATAGGAGGAATAAGCATCCCCAATCGACCGGTCACCCCGCCATGAGCCCATTGTCGTTATCAGGTAACCGTAGTAATCCATAGTAAAAATAGGTGTATACAGAACGGCTCAACAATTGCTATGAAACACATCAGCCAGCATAAGACCCAATAATAGATTGTATGGGCAAACTAGATCGTTATAACGTCTGTATAATTAGCAAAATACTGCCTTTAAACGTGACTGTTGAAATCCCTGCAGCAACTTGTTTATTTTAGAAGCCTGTCTCGATTCAAAAACTTATATACGCAGAACAAGATCTTAAGTATCGAATAAGATGAGAGACATATACACCATATGCAGGTGACGATGGAATGTTGCAACATGTAATGGCAAAGATAACGAACAGTAAATATGGGAAGTTGTTGATGGAGAAGCTGAAATCGTCCCGTTTGTCATAAAGTTGAATTGTTAGTTTGTCTATATCTATGTTGACCCGTGGGCATCCGGGTAAGAATAGGTCCTCAGAATCCCCTAAGCGTGTCGCAAGAGGCGACTGAATGGGGCGATTATTCGGATGAGACCGGAAAAAACGAAGTCCCGTGTCACAGCTGGTGTGCCACATAAAGATCCCTCCCTGCTCAAAGGCCCGAGTGCCGAGCACCGGCCTAATTTGCAGCCTTCACCGGCACTCGGTGACGTCTCCATATAATGTGAAATATTCTCGATGGACGTAACACTAAATAAACTATGTATTAATTGTACGGGGACCCGCTTACGGATTTCCCCAAACATTCCCCCATTCGCAAGTGGTGTCATTTGCTTTACATGCAAGCGGATTGTTACCATACCAATCTGTAATGAGACACCATTTTCTAACGTTCAGTAAAAGACATGGAACAGAGATCCCGAAATATGTTAATATGAAAATTGCACGTGCAATACACCGCATGCGCTCACATTTTTCCAACAATAATAATCTCCCTTGTAAGATTTTTGCACAGCATTACCTATGATCCAATTTCATTCCAAAAGCCTCAGTTAAAGAGAAGATATGCACATACGATTTCATCCAATCAGATTCAGCCACGTGCGAGAGCGTGTGCGGGGATATGATTTTATATCACCAATTAACAAAGATTCCCAATAGATATCTGAAAATATTACATTTCAAACTATTCATTCCAAATTGGAAAGTCTCATAGAGTGTAATACAATTTAGACATCAGAAATTACACAGCACGCGCATTCACGCGCACAGCGATTTGATAAAGATAATTTCTTGACACCATTTTTAGACACTCATGTCATAAAATTTTGAATTTGATTTTCATCTTTTAATTCGAAAGTTATTAGCCATTTTAGATCCGAGAAAATGACGAAAAATTAATGCACGTGCACACACGCGCCACATGAGTACGATACGAGTATTACTTTGATACCCATTCAAAAGACGTGTTTCAAATGATATACTACCAGTATTAATTTGGAGATTGGTTTGGATCATTTTTAAGAAAGTTACGGCATTTTCAAAATCGATCCAATCAGAATTCACACACGCGCATGCGCGTGCTGAAATGGAATTCTTGGACCTATCAACCCTCTCTAAGACCATCACGACTTTACTCACAAGATCAATTTTAAATGAATTCAACAAGAAACAAAAACGTGATGTAATCGAAGGAATAGGACATTGTAAAAGACGATGCACGTGCATGTGCGCATTTGCAATTTTATACATCACTGTGTAGACTTTATGATGTCTACTTCTGGATTCATTGTAATTATCTTTTTTATAACAAAGTTACAGGCGATTTTTAATTATCCAATCAAATGCAGCACACGTGCACGCACGCTGCAAATTCGAAAATTTGATCATACCAATCAATTGAAAGCGTCTCAAGTTCTACATGACCTTAGTGAATATCAAATGATTTCATTGAAGAATAAAAAAGTTAGACTGATTCCGCAAGTTAGGAAGCCAAAAAATGCAATGCACGTGCATGGCATTTTCAGAAAAATGTATTCGTTCCGAACACTTCAGATATATACTATCATCCTAAAAAGTTTCATGACGATCCCATGATACAGTTTCTTGAGAACACTTCGGGACCAAAAAGTACCGGAGGAATAGATTGATTATTTATTTGTGTTTAACGTCCCACCGAGAATATGTCACTCATATGGCAAGACGTCACACATGAACCGGTGAGGGCTGCAGAAATTAAGGCCATGCTCCGGGCACTCGGGCCTTTGACAGAGGATCTTTATCGTGCCACACCTGCTTGACACGGGGCTCGGTTTTCGGTCTCATCCGAATGACCGCCCCATCCAGTCGCCTCTTACGAACGCAAGGGGATGGCATGGGACCTATTCTAAACCCGGATCCCCACGGGTCAAGAAGAAGAAGAAGAAACAGAGAAATAACAATATGTTCCCAAACTTTGTTTGGGGAACATAATAATGAATATCCAAGAAGGAAGGAGAAATGGATGACTCTAAGGCGTCTTTTATTTCTAGTTCACTGGGATATATAAAATCAACGCATGATTGAAAATTATTATTAACAGATAAAACGTCGTCGATAAATCGAAATTTCGAATTTTAAAAAGCCACAGGTAAAAAAATTTTCTCTGCTTCGTAAGAATATAAACACAGGTCAGCTAAAGGAGCACAATTCGTGTCCATGGGAATTCCAACAAACTGTTGGAAGACCTGATCACCAAAGACTATAACGATATTTTACACGAGAAACCCCAACATTACTTTGATATCAATTTCACTTTTATATTCAACATCTCATCCCAAATTAAAGAGGTTACATGTATATTCACCTGCAATAAAGCAGTACAATGTATGTATTTCCGAAATAAAGACGTTACAGGTATATCTCCCCAGGAATTAAGAAAGTTATCTCTTTCTCTCTCTCTCTCTCTCATTCAAAAAAACAAGAAAGGAAATTTGAAATAATGGAGGGGTTCGACCTTTTACAAATTGAAAGTTGTAATATTGATTTACCTAAGATTTGATGTCGGTAGTCCCCGAGATTGAGAAATTTAAAACTGTTCAATCTCCATAAATTGCATACCGAACAGGATACCACAAGCTGTGAACACGAAGGCAAAATAATACACTTCAAGGAAAAGAGAAGATAATCGCAGAATTGCTTAGACTACACATAATCCATTGATTGGCAGGAATTCGTGATGATTGAATAAACATTCATCATCTGCCTTTAGTAGTAAATATTTCATGATAAGTAATCCTTCGATCGTATGTCATATTGATTGGTCCGTATTGATGCCATACATGTATTTACATAAAAAATATCAACTGAAGGATTGTTTCATTTTGACCAGGTTTGAATTATAATCGTCTAACAAATTTGCTTCAATTGCTGTGAAATCAAAAGTGTCAAATGTCATTGTTTACTTTTTTCAAAGTCTAAATGTGATGATGGTTGAAATGTGTCTCACGTCAGAATGGGACACTTTCAGTCTAAAAGAGATGTAGAAGTGTTACATGTGTAACAATTTACTGTTTACTATCAAACATGATCTAGTTGATATTACAATGTACAGTTTGAGGGTTAACTTTGAACACGTTTAGCATTAAATTTCCTAATCTCAAAATACTATATTCAACATCCATATAGATATTGTCAGTTTATAGGCAAATTGTGATTGATTGATTACTGTATTTTAATTACGAAGTCCCGACTCGCGAGAAAATTCACTACGTTATGGAAGAATGGTGAAAATGGATGACAAAAATAGTTAGTTATAATATATAGATGGGGATATTACTAGATAAGGACTAAATTGAATAATAGTACATTATACAAACGGCGGATCCGCGCCGGCCGTGCCGGGGCGCTCGTCCTCTCATGCCCGTTTTAGATTTTGTTGGGTATGAAGAATTTTTGTTTGAAACAAGTAAATACACCCACCTTTACGTTTGTAAGAATTTCGAGTGTCAGTCGTTTTGGGGCTTTTTTCGTTCCCCCTTGGACCCCTACCAGGGCTTTGTCTTGGATCCACGGGGGCGTCTATGGCAGCCACCCCCCCTCCTACCGACCGTATTATACCCCCCCCCCCGTTGGAATTCCTTGCGATTACCGCCGCTGCTTATGTACATGTAGCCTGCACATCGTCCGTATATACCTCAATATTTGGAAAGAAAGGGAGATATCCATAAATCAAACTCTTCTATTCTCTCATTTCAAATAGGGTAAAATTTCAGATCATAGAATCATTTATTTTACGTCAAAAACATGAGGTGTTTGAGAAACACTGATGCCCCCGAGTTACAGCAAGTGGAGCTGTAAAACATTGTAGTTTGAAACCTTTGTAGCAATACTGAGAATGTAAATGT
>CAJDSM010016941.1:5410-31578 GCA_903981925.1 Ostrea lurida | reverse complement strand
CATAAAAGATACAAAATGCCCTTGGAATAACGTCGTTGACAAAACAATGTCTTTTACCGTCAAAGTTTTCAGATTTGAACGCTGATGTGCAGTTTTCTTTACGTCGCGGACGATAGATAGACCCCGTGGTTGACCTACCTACTTTACTTCCTTATGAACCTCAGCTACGAGTTCATATTGCTTTTCCGAACCCGTGTTATGAACCTGGAAACAGTACAGTTGTGTGATAAACATGTTTATTTACTCCATAATACAAACAACCTGGACATTAAACTCCTTAATGCTCATGTACACTTGACTTCAAGATTCTAGACAACGACAAATTACCGGAATTACAAAACTTCCTGAGAACAGAAAAGAAAAAAAGAAACATAGTCATATCATTTTTGTAAACACTTTGACCTGGTTTAGCACTGCATAACAAATCATTGAATTACAGATGTTTTATTTTAATTTTAGAGAAAGACTTTTGTTTCTATTAATTTACATATGGCTCTTTATTCACTCTTTGACCGATTTACAAGACAAATTAAAGATATAAAAAGTTTAATATTTTCGGTGAATTTTTAGTATGAATGGCAATGAAAATAAGAACATTCGTGTGAATAATGATAAAATTATGCGAAATTAACAATTTTATGGCCATTTATCGGCTGTAATCTACTGTCAATTATCATATACTGCTTCTCAATTTTAAGTGAAAAATTGGTAAGGGGGGGGGGGGGTGGAAGTTGACATGATCATCATTATGCAATTTATGAGAATTCCCTTGTCGATGTGTGCGGGTAAGAAAAAGGGGGTGAGGGTGCACTGAAAATCTCCGTAACCTGTCGATGAAAGTATTGGATATTTGGAAATATGATTGACCAATATGTCTAGTTAAGCATATTTTTTCAGATTGAAGGGGGTTAGGGTACAATTTGGGGGGTCAAATAGGGAAGAGGGTCTTGCAGAAAACTCCAAAGGAAAAAGATTAATTCTAAATTTCAATAGATATAACTTGACAAATATGATAGGACCTACAAACTAGTATCAAGGTTAAGTTACTCCAGTGACCCTGACCTTAAATCTTGCAACATAAAATTGGTAATATGTCAGAACTAGGTCTAATGGAGACATGGTGTCTTCAGAAATGATGAAAGGATAGAGTTAAACTACAAACTAGTATCAATGTCAAGTGACTCCAGATACCTTGACCTTTAATGATAAGGAATACTAACTAGTATCAAGGTCAGATGACTCATATGACCTTGAATTATAACTTTGGAGCTGGGACTGACTGAGACAAGGAGTTTTCAGAAATGATAAAGAATATTGTGACCTACAAACTACATGTAGTATGTAGGACTTTGACATTGATTATAAAACTGTATAACTTAGAACCATAGACTGATATAACATGTATAGATATATATAAATAGGATCTTCAGAAATCATGATAAGATGTTTGGACCTACAGACAAGGATTAAGGTCAAGTGATGCCAGTTTTACCAATAAAAACAGAGATCAATGTTCTATATGTGATCTAGGTTTTTTAAATAAAAGTAAAATTTGTATTGGATATGGGCAAGGGAGTTATTAATGTTGGGAGACAATTGTATCACTCAGAAAAAGTTCACTTTTACACAGCCAGTACTTTGTCTAGGAGATTTTATAATTGGCTGATTTTGATATATATACGATCTTTATAATTTCATAATTTTGTGTTTCAAGACCAAAATTACTCAGGAAGTGCCGTGGTTGTTTTCACACAAGTAATTATTGCACTATTAGAAATATACAAAATGTTCTAACATGAATTGGTTTAAAATGAATTGTTTAGTTATTGCTTGGTGAACACACTCCCTTGTTCCATTTTTAAAAAAAATTATGACGATGGCTCATTTTGCCTGAGAGGATTATCAGTATGCATGAAAGCATTGGCCATAATGACTACACAGGTGCTTCACAGGAATTCATTTCTGTCAAATTGTGAGAAAGACCAGTTATTTTAATTTCATGCAATTAGTGTATGCAGTATAAATTTTAATAAATACTGATAAAATAAAACTAACCATCATTCAGTAAAAAATCAAACCTTTGATTACAATGTCTTGATAGAATTTCATCTGTGCATTTATTTTGTGAGCTAGGTTGACAGGAGGGACCACGTGGCACGCAGCAGGGCTGATCTCTCAAGCCAGAGATGACCTACCCACCGCAAAACTAATACAATATGGCAGAAAGCTGTACCAGCAGCTAGAGGCAGAGGGACACAATCTCTGTGAGTCAAGGCTCTGGTTAAATTTAATTTGTTTTGCCTTGTTTTGCTCCGGACTAAAATGTTCGCTCTGTCATTGGTGAAACGCGTCACGTGATTGCCCGTCTAATTTCTTTAGACGGCGAAGTAGCAAAACTATAGACGGCAACATGGCGGACGTTACGTCTTATCTAGTATTGAAACCAACTTTTCGTCACTACGCTGTGCCGTGTATATTTGGTCCTCGACAAAACAAAACACTTATTAGTTTGTTACTGACTGTCTACAGAAATATGTCGGGTTGTTCAATTCCATAGAAGGCGAGGTTCGCCTCGCTTCTATGGAATTGAACAACCCGACATATTTCTGTAGACAGTCATAAGTAATAGTATCCATCTTCATACACCCACCAGTGGTCTCTAAAACTGGTGCATTTGGACTAAAATTCTTTGATGTTCTTGAACACCAAGACTGCGAATGCATATTTGATGAACACAGTGAATGGTTATTTTACCAGAGCACAATAATTTTTTTCAATAAATGCTTTTTTATGTTTAGTTTTTAAGAAGTGCGGTAGTTTGATGTTGGCACAAACTAAAGACAGGCTGATTTATCTGCAACGGAAAAACCAGGTCGCCATGTAAGTCTATTTCTTCATCTCTTTTGGAGGTTTTATTCCTAAAGTAATTGAATATATGTCTTTGAACTTGAAATTGTCACATAGTGTGTTTAGTACTTTTGAAATTTGAAACCCTGTACTCCTCAATAATTCTCAGTTGACATAGCCATATGCATGGATTATTATTTTGGTACGGACTAATCTAAATATTCACTATTTTAGTGCTGCTGGTAATGAAAGTCACATTATTACACCACGAGAGGCCAAGGAAATCTGCCCTTTGATCAGAATTGATGATTTAGAGGTGAAGATGAAATGAACTTAAATTTGTAATTGTATATAATGTGACTTTCTTTGCGCATTCTCTTTGGGATGTATGAAATGAATAGAATTGGTTTGAAGGCAAATTGAATGTATATATAAACATTATGTGATTCAGGGAGCCTTGTGGATACCAGAAGATGGAGCTCTAACTGCACCAGATGTAGCCATAACATTTGCTTCCATGGCTAAGACATTGGGTAAGATTGAGCTCGTTGAAGTTATTTTTGCAATAGATACACTTCAGTAGATATTGAAGCTAAGGTTTGACTTTATTTTCTTCAAAGAGAATTGTGGAAGCTCATCTGAAAAGGCTTTTAGGTTCTTTTCTATGAATCAACCGTTCATAAATGACTAAAAATGTTTACGTAATTCATACAAACAGATTTGATGATCAGGCTACTTAAAGAACTAAAGGACATTTTAGTTGCAAAAGATTTTGAGTTTTGAATGTGGTCCAAAATACGTATTCTGACTTATGTCTGAAAGATAAATTTGTTTTCATAGGAATTTCTGTTTTGCAGGTGCGAAGGTGTTTGAAAGGGTGTCTGTTGAAAATGTGGTTGCTAAGAGGAGAGTTGTCTCCCATGTCGAAACTTCTGCTGGAAAAATTGAATGTGAATATTTTGTTAACTGTGCTGGAATGGTACGTATATGATGCTGATTAAATGTGGAAACTCTTGTTTTATTGAAGAATTCTTGATAATGATAACGGATTCATAAAGATTCTAAATACATGAGCAGTTATCAATGTTGTGAAACGATATTTGCAGTGAAGCAAGGTGATTCTTTGAAAAATATAAATGTTTGTGAGATGTTATAATTTAATGATTGATAATGATATTTTGAATGTTTATTAGTTGGCTCATAGTCTTGGAAAGTTATCCAAACCACAAGTCAGAGTTCCTCTAATGCCCTGTCGAGCACTACTACATCACATACACAAATCCATAGACGGACCATCCTGATACCATGCATGCCGGTATCAGAGATTTTCTTTACAAGTCACCGGAGTCATTCTGTAGTACGAACTATATTGCTATTGTGGCAGCTTGTCGTACATATATGTCGTTAATTTCAAGATTAGTAAGAGTGCATTACAAAAATGCGGAAGATCTCTTGAGGTAAGAAAACAGAATATGATAGTTTGTGGTTGCCTAAGTTTTTTCAGTGCTGTTGGAATAAGCAGAACTTTAGTGATAGAAAATCATTTAATTATATTTCACGATCACCATAGCGCCGATTCTCATTGGTTAAAATATATTAATAAATTGAGGTGATTTTTCGATAACGTACTACTGAACAAACAAGTAAAGTCTAATGAACATTATTTTGTTGTTGTAACTGGTAAAATTAAAAAAGAAAATAAATCATATATTTTTTCAGGGTGATATGGCATGGTTATCACTGAGATTTTAGACGGTAAAACTTTTCATCAAAATGCGCTCGCGCATTGATGATATTTTACCGTCAAATAATTCGGTGATACTGCATCACCCGAAAAAATATAAGATTCATTTCTTATTTCTTTAAAAAAAATCTTTTGTATGCCTTGGGCATTGCGGTATAAAATCTTTTGCTTAGTTACTAAATGTACCGAGGTTTGTAGTTTAGATGCCTGTAGGGACAAATAGATCATGCAGTGAAAATGCAGTTTGCAGTTATTTAATTCTAAATTCTTCTTACTCTTGTTTGTGAGCCACAAGAACGAGTTTGCTTTTAGTTAATGAATATGGAGGCCTCCACCAAAATGTGAAACTCCATGACCTCAGATACTCAATAGACCGTTAAGGCTGTGGGCCTCTAGTTAAGTATTCATGTTTATCATATACTTGGTAGTGGATATGCAGAATCTGCATGTGCCTGATATGGATACTGTCACAACAGCCCATATCTGCACGTTGTCAAGAAAATGCCTACCGATATCTTCACGCCGTGCAAAAATGCTATCTTAGACGTCATAATGGAAAATTACTGTCACGGAAGAACAGGCCTGTAGAGTTGTAACAGAAAATGCCCTTACTTTAACATGGCTTATTTTAAAGCTTGACAGTATATGATAAATAGAATTATACAATACCAAAATCCACAATCATATAGCCATATCAGCCTCGGGCTTCGGCCTTGGGCGGATATGGGTCACTCGGGCTGATATGGCATATGATATGGAGTTTTGGTATGTAAATTCTCTATCTACTAGCAAGGCTTTGAATTCAATTCACAATAATTGCAGCATACACACAACTTTTTATGTTCACACACCACTTTTAATGTTCACAATGTATTATCCTTTATTATTTTCAAGTGGTAATGGGATTATGATAGGCCTGACTTACTTTAGGGAATGGGGAGGAGGCATTTTAGCCGAGGGTTTGAGCCAAGGCTAAGCAGCGTTTTTTACAGGGTCATTCCTAAAGACTTCCAGTTTGGTTTACTTCCTGATGACTGGGATATTTCCGTGAGTATCTGTACAAGTATTTAATTAATGTAAACTTCAAAGCCTTATGTAAATATCAGAACTTATACCGATTATTTGTGACACCACTCTTGGTCTTAAACTGTAGCACCTGTTATTGTTCTTTCAAAAGTATAAAGAATTATGTTAAGCGCTGAACTGATGTATGCCTGATAACATTTACATTTGAAAGAAGATGGTTGAAAATTACTTGTAAATAGGTATAGTTGGGAATACCATGAACATGCTTGTTGATTATGATGGGAACGCTTGTGCATCAATTAGATGTAAAATAGTCAGAAAGAAACATGGTGGATCGAAATTAGTTTTAATTTTCTAAGTAAATGTTTTACACAAATGTGCAGTTCAACAATATCAGTGTTCTTGCTTCAGCATCCAAGTATGTTGATATTAAAATGGTCACATGACTGTCTCTTGTGCAGCTGTTTGTAATCAGTTGTAAACGATTTTAAAACCCAAATACTTTTTGGTTAAAACAGTGTATGATGCAAGACACATTATTTTTTATTAAGAGGACAAAAATTTGTGTCAAAACACTTATGAACAAACTTCATACTAAGAGAATGTTAGAATACTTGTGTAATAGTAAACGCTTCAAAGTCCTATGTACTTTTAAAACAGAGAAGTAAATTAATTCAGACGGTCTTGGATTGTTAACAGATGAATCTATTTGTGATCTTGATTGTTAACAGAGGAATGATCTTGTTGTTAACAGAGGTATTATTGGTCTTGGATTGTTATAGTTGTATACTTTTACAGAGTCTATTACTGGACCCATCCTACAAGCAGAATGCCAGTGATGGAAACCGCCAACAGTCACAAAATTCAATGGTCCAGGAGCTTTACCCAGATTGGCCACTGGAACCTCGGGCGCTAGTGAGTGTGAATGTAGACAATAAATGGTAACAGTAAAGTCTCTTTGTCAGCTTACATGCATGATGTCAAATGTTTGTAGAGTTAAGGAGAGTTGGTTTAAAATGCACATATTGAAAGTGCAGGTAACTCAGGATGGCTCAAACTTAATTTCTCAAAGTCTTGATCATCTCAAGTGAAATAACCAGCTCTGAATTTTTTCTTAATATAATTAAGCATAAATTTACTTGTGATCTTTTGAGTTAATTTAAAGTTCTCAATCTCCTGAAGAAATTTTGGTCCGTAAAACATATTTCATTGTTTATCACTCTTTATCTCTGAACGTGGTGAAGCGTATATACACATCATCACTCAAGTATGTACTTATTTCCGCTTGCACCCGACCCAGAACAGTGAATGCCTGGCACTAAGCTCAGCCAGTTCATTTAAACAATAAAATGCTTTCTTTGTTGGTTTATTGGGTGATGAAGGAAACTAGCATTGCAGAAAAAATCATAACCCCCGTGCGGGTTATGAAAATTTTTTCTCAATGATAGTTTCCTTCATCATCCAATAAACCTACAAAAGAAGTATTTTATATTTTATTATTTATATTTTTATGCATTTTCTAAACATATAAACTAGATTTAAGCACTAAATAGATCATAATGTTGATCATTTCGTTACTTTAAATGGAACAGCCAATTCAACCTTTGACTCAAAATCGCTCCATATTTGGTAATGACCATGGAACGTGGACACTTCAAAACCGGATCCAACTGGTTTGCAACAAAACATGCATTTATTGAATGATAAATGCAATGTCAATTTCAAAGGAAATATAAGAGAAAAGATTCAGTGAATGTTAGAGCTGAAACGAATGTTCGAATATTCGCCGAATGAATAGTAAATAGCGAATTTCGAATGGATATTTTAGTATTCGAATATTCGTCACATGTCTAATACCCGTATGAAATGCTGTGAAAATAACTCAGTACAGGCACTAGACGTTTACTATAGTACTTTTTTAAAAAAATCTTCCATTACACAAACTATTAACAAGGTATAACCGCCAAAATCTTTGTTTTCTTATTTACCAGCACATCACTTGCAATTTTATTATTAGAATTAGACCCCTACCGTCTAGCAGCAACTCTTTTTCTTTCTTTTTTTTCTTTTTATATTTCATTTATTTTGGGGGTGTGTATTTTTAGATCAGTCCAGAAAATGGCCGATTCTGGGGTGATTCTATAGCATACAACATGGTATACCACCTGGGGCGAATACGAAAGTCTTTGCTAAAGTAATATGCTTACTGCTCAGTGCTTAATTTATTTTCCATTTTCTTATATTTAAATTTTTGCTTAAAATAATTCTATATTTATCTTAACACACTTGACAATTTTAATGTCAATAGCTATATCGATATTTAGGTACTGAACATACCAAACTAGTCTGGTGATTTATAAATGACAGACCTGTACATATTATATGAAGAATATACATACATGTATACTACATGTACATTATGATGTTGACGAATATTCGAATACGAATAGAATAGTAGTCCGAATATTCGAATATCGATTTTTGGTATTCGTTTCAGCTCTAGTGAATGTAAATATTAGGTGTTATCCCAGCGTTCTTTGTTGGACACATGGACACATTTAATTGGTCAATTTAACCATTCACCCAGACTTTGTGTTGTTATATTAATTTGCCTATAGATAAAATCTTACTCGTTTGGACTTGACAATGAGACAGTTAAGTATTTGAATGTGTACTTTAAGCAAAGTGACTGGAAATTGTGACGATTATACATTGTGTAGTTAGTAACTGCAAACATTTATGTATGAGAAATCTGTCTTGTAAAAATGTACATGTGCATCTGTCTTAACACAAGAAAGAACAAATAGATCAACTTTAAAAAAGAATTTTATCTATGCAAGATAAAGTTCTGTGTTGTTGAAATCAAGTCAGATATCTAAAATATAAAAGGACGTGTCTGACACTAAAAATAGGAAGGACATGTCTGAACAAAGCCAGGATGTTGTAATGGTTGGACTTTTAACTTTCAGATTTAACTTAACTTTTTATCAAGGTCCCTTGAACTTCGAATATCAATAGTCACCTGTACTATATATTAGCACATTTACTCACAGTAAAATCAGCTGATTTTTTGCTTAGAAATTGGTGCAGTAGAACTAGTAAAACCTTTATATATTTTAGCCTGCATCAACAGATGCACACCTATAGTTTTCACTTTGTCCATCCATCTGTTCATCTGTCTGTCCATCAACACTTTATGTCAACACTAAAACTTAAAACTATACATTGAACATTGCTAAACTATGGCATTTTGATTACATGTATTAACTATATTATCAAAATTCATCTTTGGGTACACATTATACAGGTTGAAATTGAATTTCAATGCATCTCAGTGACATGGGGGGGGGGCACAAATTTCCTTGGATACTCTATCAACTATCAAGATGCTACTTTCATCTGCAATCTGGCCACTTTGGTGGCATATTTTCTGCCCACATTGTCAGATAATTATGTCGACTTTTCAGATCGTTATGTTGATTGTCAGATATTTATGTCAACTTGTCAGATCTTTATGTCGACTTGTCAGAAAATAATCACCATGATTAGGAACTCGGTAATCTTGTTATTAATGCGTGTTAATGCCACTAACTGCCATCTACTTGTCATCATAATATCTGACAAGTCGACATAATTTTCTGACAAGTCAACATAATTATCTGACAAGTCAACATAATTTTCTGACAAGTTAACATAATAGATCTGACAAGTCGGCATTGTTATCTGACAAAGTAGACACAATTATTGATTGATTGTCAAAAATATGTCGACTTGTCAGAAAATGATGTTGACTTGTCAGATAATGATGTCGAGCTTGTCAGATTATATGTATGACTTGTCAGAAAAATATGTTGTCAACTGGATGGCACAAACTGGGCATGAACACGTTTTCATCATAATTCTTGAACACGTCGTGACAAATAATATCTGACAAGTCGACATAAAGCATCTACAATGTCGATCACATAATTAACTGACAATAATTAGTCGCAGAAATATGCCACCATAGGCCTACACATGTGATTCAATGGCTTTTGCTTAGAAAGTCCATATGACCATATACTCAGTTTAATGCATCTACCGGTAGGTCTTTAACTCACAGGCTTTTGTTTCTGTTAATAAAGTTATGATGTCTGTATATCAAAATTTAATAAGTGTAAAGATTTAGTTTATAGACATGAATTTATTTACAGAAACAAGTGCCCATGTTTTACTATCTTATTGCAAGATTATACAAAAGTGAGTTTTGATTAAAGGTGTGTAATCATGTTATAAGGACATAAAGATTGACATTAAAGATTTTTTTTTCAGAGCAATAATTTTGCAATACATGAATTTACGAAGCTGCATCAAATATTTTTGAAATAGCTTATGACTTCAGTTATGTGGATTTTCAACCCAGTTGAATTTATCCCACAGGGGGCACTTGTGCTTTTAGGGCACCATTGATTTATTTCATGCAGAAACATAGTGTATGTAGTATGATTTATATACAAGAAATATTTTTTAATCAATAAGAAATACTGGAATGTTTGAGGTTGATTAAATTGGGGATAAACTGTTGAGGTTAGATAGGACTGTAGTGCTCCTATAGCTTTATGGATACATGCACCATTATTGCATACAAGATTAACATAGAGTTATAAATGCTCTCATTGGAAAACATGACCATCCTGTCTGCGGATGTTTCTCTTAGTGATACTGGTGTAGATACGGCTCTGGTAATTATCTACAAGTTATATTGTGACAAACTTTTGTGTATTTAATTGTGTGTGGGTGTTTTCAGATCAGGAACTATTATGTGGCAGCAGGGATGACGTCCATGGGTATAGCCGGGTGCGCGGGTATAGGGAAGTACCTAACGGAGTGGATCATGGAGGGAATGCCAAGCATCGACCTGTCCTCCCACGATATCCTCAGACATGTTCCTCATCACAACAACTCCAAGTTCCTGGCTGAACGGGTCAAAGAAACTCTGGGTAACGTTGTCATGCAACTGGTTTTTTTCATCATCTGTTTTACATATTTTGTGACTAGTGTTTGTGGTATGCATGTTTACAAATACTATGAATGTAGGATGGCCAATGTTAAGTGTTGCAGTGAGCAAACATTTGGCCAGCAAAATAAGGAAATGTCACTCTGAAATATCACGTCATTGGTTTTGTAAATTTTTGTAGCCGTCAAATTTTGTGGATTTGTTTAAAAAGACTGTTTTCGTTGATATGTGATTTCATGAAAAAAATTGTTCTTTGATGATCACTTGATTTCATGCCTGCCAACAGCCAAAAACAGTGATATTACAGTGCAAGTAGAAATATTCTTCGTTTAGTCTGCACTTCATCAGAGGTCATTATTCTATGTAACAGGTATGTACACTCTGGATACCCAATGAGCAGCGCTACAGAGGGAAAAACTGAGAACTCTCCACTACACACAAGGCTAGAGGTACAGGGAGCATGCTTTGGAGAAACCAATGCCTATGAGAGACCAAGTGGTTCGGAAATTCAAATGGTAAGGTTTCACAATTTAAAGTAAACAAAACTTTTGTGTGAAGAAATGGAATCCAAATTTTGATAAAAAATCACAATCCATGCACTTGATGAAGGAAAAGAAATACTGTAGAAACATTAATTTGATGACTTTCATGATTTTCAGATGACTACTTACACGACCAGTACAACATAGAAAAAGGAAGAGGGACGTTTGGCAAGCCATCGTTTTTCGACAATGTGAAAGAAGAGTACTGGGCATGTAAAGAACACGTCTGTTTGATTGACATGTCGTCCTTCACTAAAACGGAGGTCAGGGTAAGGTCAACAAGATTATAGTGCTGTGAATCAGAAGGTTCACAGCCACAGCGTAGGCAGTTTGTATAGGAGGGAAAGTGTAAAGAATGATGTCATTTATAAGCATGTGTATGGGATTCACAAGTCCAATAAAAAGGAATATTTATCAGATTGTTATGCTGAATTTAAATTTGGAAATATTTGCAAATGTTGCAGTGACCAATCTAATTACAAAATTTATCCCCATGCAATTACATTGTACACATAGATCTAACATCCTGATTTGTGTGTCTGCAAAAATTACTTCCATATGAACGGATTGATATACAGTATGAAGATTCACAAAATATGCCATCGCAAAAATTTCATTCTGTTTTATGATTACAGTCAAAGGGACCTGAGGCACTAGAATTTTTGCAATATTTGAGCTCGAATGACATTGAACAACCTATTGGCTCAATCATCCACACTGGTATGCAGAACAAATTTGGAGGATATGAAAACGACTGTACCATTGTTCCTATGGAGAACAATACGTAAGATTGTGTGTTATACTTCTAAAGGTCATAGCTGCCAACTTTCAACATTCTTTAAGTGAATAGAAGTGCTTGATGTATAGTTTGATAGGGGAATATATATAAAGGATATCCTAATTTTTGAATGAGTTTATTATGTGAAAATAAAATTGGATCAAGCTAGGACATGAGTTCGCAACTATGAAAGTTTTGTTTTCTACAATATAACTTTAAACTAGTTGCAGAAAAATATGTTTTGTCATTGATCATTCTAGGAGACACAAATTATGTGGATTAAATTAAAGCAGATAAAGGAAAGCTTGGAACTAGGAGGAATTGCCAGAGTTGCATTGACAAGGGGCATAACTCTTTCCAACCATGCTAAACTACTGCATTCAAAATTGAGATTATGCTATGGAAAATATCTTTTTTCAGCTGCATCTAAATGTTTTCTAGTTACTGAAGGAAACAAATTTATATTTGAAATCTAAGATTATTGTAAGACCTACAACAATATCAAGAGGGGTGTTCTGTGTTGTATGATTAAAGACTTTTATGTCTATATCTTTAATATCATCCCAACATATTTTGCATTTCTTCATGTATTAGTAATATAACAATGTTTATAATTCATCTGCATATCAAAGTATGGGAAGTCAGATTTTTTAGTTTTCAATTTCTCTATTCCCCCATAAACTTTTTAAATGAAAATATATCATAAGACAAAAATCAGGTGTATGTCATTATGGTGTCAACGATGCTTTTAGAATTGTCTTAAGTAATTCACTAAAAGTTTCTGTGTAAGCATACCATATTTTATAATATTTGAAATTCAATCTTGGAAGAATTAATTACCTACTGATTCTCAAACCAAGAATTGAAAATTTTCAGAATTCAATGCAACAAACATTTTTATTTTGATGTTGCATGAGTTATACATCTCTTTATAGGAGGACTTCTGCTGATATAGTATTCCATACACTTTCAGCCATAAATGATTATTCTTACCATTTGCAATATATTATTTTAACCAGAAATATTTACTGCAGTCATCCTAAAACTTATTGCATCTACATGTATTTAGTATCAGAATTGAAATTTGTTTTGAGTTATCTCCCTTTTCAAAGCAGCCATATGGTAGCATCCAATCGGATCAAGCTCGTCAATTTCCGTAACCGGTTACGAAAATAGCCAAGTAGTTATGATTGTGGTAGCATCCAGCACGAGAATCAAAATATCTTTTCCAGATTAGCCTGATCTATAGCATGGATTTATGAAGTTGAATTCCCTTTTCATTACAAGGCAATTTTTTTCAATGCGATTCGTAATGTTTTCTGTGAAAATCACAGGACAGTTTTATTTGTAACTAGTTTAAGGTTAGTACATGTTTTGCTAGATTGACTGGAATACTTGTGCATTGTATCTAGTACTAGTCTGGTGGAATGTTTTTTATTTGCATTTAATTATGAGACTATGTTTAAGATTTGTTTTGTTGTCTTAATCAGGTTCTTTATGATTTCGCCAACATCACAGCAGACAAGATCCCTGAATTGGTTGCTGAAACATCGACCACTAGATGGCTCTGTAGAGATTCGTGATGTCACCTCTGCTTATGCAGGGATCAATGTGATTGGTCCTCATGCTCCTCAACTGCTGAATGATGTATCAGGGGTGAAAACTTCTCGACAGGAATTCAAACAGATGACCTGTAAGGTAAGTTGATCTCTGTCGCTTTAGCAATTTGAATACTAGTTACTGTCTCTAGAAGTATCACTGATGTAGAATATTATTATAATCTTAAGTGACATTTGTTAGCTATGAGTTTAGGTGATAGATTTTGGTAATGATTGTAAATGTTGGTTATGATTTTAGGTGATAGATGTCGGTTATGCGAGTAACATCATTGCCATGAGACTTACTCATTCAGGAGAAGATGGCTTTGTTCTCTATGTTCCATCAGAGGTATGTATTATTAATCAACCTTTGATATATCAATAAATGTATCAATATCCCCTTCAGGTTGGTTCATTTCGTATGGATTTAAGTGTTTCATTTATCATATTTATTTTCCTAAGAAATAGTAAAATAGAATCTTGGGTCATTGCAAATTTGTTTTTCACCATATGCATATGTAGGTGACCCCAATTCTGAACTGTAAATGTACTAATTTTTATTGCCTATTTTGTCTTAGCTTGTTGAAATGATCAAGTTTGTCTATAAATGTGTAAAACTCATTAATCATTAATGCACAAGACTGTCCAACGTAAATCATCAGATATTTAAAGATATCATGTCATGTACAACTATTTATAAATCTATCTGTAGTATGGCTTGCACGTGTATGAGACACTGGTGAAGGCAGGAAAGGATTATGGGATACGTGATGCTGGCTACTATGCTCTCCGTGAATTACGTATTGAAAAGTTTTATGCTTTTTGGGGTTCTGACCTAACCACTCATACCACCCCACTGGAAAGTGGCAGAGATTTCAGAGTCAATTTTGAGGTAATTCATGGTTATGATGCATATTTTTACCTGGTAATATAGTGCTTTTACCTGGTAATATACTCTAGTGAACATTCCTGAGTGCACAGCACCTCAGAAATACACATTATGAATATGCTTGCATTCCTGTTAAATTGTACAATTGATGTCTCATGTTACATGTTGATCGATAACTGCACAATTTCTAACAAAACACAGAAAATCTTTTTAAAACCATGCAATAATGTGTAGTCAGATCTTACAGTCAAGCCATATGTAATAATGTCAAGGTTTTAATGCGGTGCAGTTTGATTCATTCTAATAACTATGACATTTGTAGAAATGTTTCACTGGAGTTCATTGATAATTTTCTCCCAGACACAGTCGTTTTTGAAAAGTGAAAATATATACTTAGATTTTATTCCAATACTTTTACTTACTTGAAAATGAAATAACAAAAAACTGTATGGTGCAGTAAAAATGGACGCATTCTAACACATTTTGTTGTTACTTAGTATTGACTAAAACAGGTAAAGTTTACTGTAGAATATAATCTTAAAGGAGTTTTATCACGAGTTCAAAAATTTCGTTATTTTTTGATATTACCAAAGAAAAGATGCTTTAAAATCATTCATCAAGTTTATTGTGTCAAAAAGCTATATTTTCAAAAGATATAGCTTTTCAAAGTTTGAATTTCCGAATATGCATATTTATATCGGCGATTTTACGCGCCATTACTGTGTCGTCATACGTTCAAATGGGACACTTGTTTTGTTTAGATAAGCGACCAATTATCACGCCTAAGACCCCGTTACGAACAAATTATCGATAATAGGATTTAAACAGATATAATATGGTGTATTGTGGGGCATTTGGATTTTTTTCAACACTTTTTGGTCTGAGAAAGGGGTTCGTTTTCCCCAGGTGAAAATCGGTCATTGAGTAGTGTTTCACTCGGAGAATTATCGCTTGCTTTGATAACTACAATACTGTGAATAATTAAATTACAAAGTATCTTGAAACAGCCAATCATTTTTTTTTAATCGGAATATTCTTAACCACGTATAAGCATATATGCATGTACACGGGCCGTTTGCAGGTGCTAAAATCAACAAAGTGATCAGCACGGTTTTGTTTTACGAAGACATTGTATATAGACTGCGCTTGCCACTTGATAGTGTTCAATATCAAATGCTTTTCTTTCACACAATCTTATGAGTGAAATCAATTAACAGAAAAGCATGAAAAAATTGTCCGATGTTGAAAATATTTTGATTTTACCTCTTGCTGAAAACGCCATATTCACCTAACTGGTACTCTCAATTGTCGCACTTCCCTGAGAACGAGTCATGATTTCCACGTGTCTTTTGCAGTAAACGACTGACTTGTTACTCATCTTACTTCATGCAACAATGTATGGATTTTGTTTTTACAGACAGAGCTCTAAAATAATTCGGCACTCAAACATACTCCTTTTGACAATTAACGATGGTGTTATATGACCTTATATCGTACATTCGTATTATCACCGGGCACTGCTGAGTACCACAAATTAAACGATAGTTTTATATTTTTAATTTTATTTTTATAACTTCGACTATTTTCTAGTTTCTACAAAGGAAATATCGAGTCTGCTTAAACTTTCATGAACAAAATCTCTTGCTATGCTGAAATTAACATGATTACATGTGTATACATGTAGAGGCTTCGCTATCGTCGCTACTTGTAGGCGTATTTTCTTCGTTATTATTGACTGCTAGAGGTTCAAACATGTAAGATCGAATGTTCATTACTAAAGGTATTTCATCGATGTCATAATTTCCTCTCTCCATGTTCTAGAGTTGATTTATTTACCGTTAAACTCAGAGCGTTCACGATAATCCTACGGTCATCTGTTAAACTTTTGACATCTATGACGCAGTATGACGCGACAGTGACCACGTGACCCGCTATCTCATTTACGAAAAAATTGACTGCGAGGACCCTAACTTTGAGGCGTATTTACAACTAATTACGGCTTTTAATTGCATTTAATTGAACTGTGATGTGTTTTAGATTAATAATTAGAATGTAATTATGGCCTAATCTAGAAAAGTTTGAATCCGTGATAAAACTCCTTTAAGGACCTCTATACATTAACGAAAAAAAATTTGTTACACACTGAGAAAATTAAATCACATTAAGATGTTAATATTAAGTTTATCTCAGTAGTTTTCAATATATGGTACGGACCATTTACCCCCAGGAAAATATTCAAAGATAATGAAGATTGATGAAAAGAAATCACCATTGCTCATTTGAATGAAAGCAAAACATGCAAATAAGAGTTCAGTTAACTTATCTTTACCTACTGACATGTTACAAATGCTTGAACTGATTAAAATTAGATCTAACAGCAGATAATTCTTAATTGCTTCAAATTACTAGCTATTTTTTGTGCACAGTGTAGAAAGGGTCCTTAAAACCATATAAAATTCTTTTATATATACTTTTTAAAACATGCACATTGCTTGGAACTTCATATTTTGTTTCTTACAGAAAGGAGATTTCATAGGCAAGGATGCCCTACTGAAACAGAGAGAAAATGGGATTAGTCAAAGATTTGCTCAATTTTTCTTGAATGACTTTGACTATGAAACGGATGTGTGGCCCTGGGGAGGGGAACCAATTTATCGCAATGGTAAATACTGTGGAACCATTACCTCCACAGGTTACGCCCACACACTAGAGTGCATGACCTGCCTGGGCTTTGTTGTAGACTATGACAGTGATGGGAATAGGGTATTACACAGAGACATGCAAGACTTTATCCTGGACAAGTCAGCAAAATATGAAATAGCCATTGCAGGGAAAAAATTCCCTGCAGAGATCAATTTATACACCAAGCACAAGGTATATCAGCATGGAGAACCAGTCTTTATTCCTGCACCAAAACGATGAACATATACCATAAATCCATATTGCAATAGAATAGGTTATTTCTAAGTTTCCAAGGACCTCGTTTTGCTGTCAGACTACTGTTTGTGATACAAATAATTCCATTATGTGTACGAGCACTTGTGGTTGTGAAAGTTTTTGAACACTGCTTGAACTTCAGAGGTATAACATATGTACCGTAATCTAGAATGAAATATGTGTTGATTCAAGATTTATTTGTACTTCCATAATTTATATATATATATACATGTATGTTGAACATAGTTCATTTCCCCCCCAAAAATTAACAATGATTAATAAAGTCACTGGATTAATTGTTTTGTGTATTGGATTAATGTTATATGAGTAGCTACAGCCTACAAGTTAGAGCCTCAGTTAACATTCCTTATATACCTTCTTGTTAAGCTGCACCAAATCAAAAGTACCTTGCCGTGAACATTTACATGTAGCATGCTGGAGTAGCTACCGCCCGTGTTTATTTCATGGACGGTAGAATTTTGGTCCAGAATCAAGTTAATCCAATTCTTACATGACTCTAAATATACCTTCTGTTATTTTAGCACTAATTCAAGTCATAAATTTTTCAGTTTAAATTCAACTGATGAAAAAATGGAATTCATGCAAACACATTTAGACACTTGATAATCATCCCCCCTTCCCTTTTCAAAATAAAGTTCTCCAACAGTTGTCTCTCTTTGCCTAATCAACCTGAGGCATAATCCAGCGATGCTAATTAAAGTGTATGTGGTCTGTATAAAGCTATACAATCTTGGAACTCAAGGTTTGGGTGGTTTTTTTTAGCTCACCTGAACGGAATTTAATCTCTGATCAAAGTTAAATTGTTTTTTGGTGAAAGGGATCCATTTTTATTCGATGAAGGATCACTAGATAGTTAAGAAATAGTATATTGTTTTGAAAAATCTTTCAAGCCACTTCAAGAAAAACCCTAACTTGCACATAAATGAAAATTCAAGGGGGTGTTTACACTTTGGGGGTTGGCAGGGACATAGCAGGGGTTCAGACTATTACATAAAAAAATCATTAACTATCCTCTCGAGAACCATCAGTGTAGAATATATATGTAAAACTGATATATGCAAACATCTCCATGTACTGTAGGTTCATGTTTGTTCAATATTTGTCCCCTAGCTTTAAAGCTCCGAGTAAACATTCAAAGTTGTTCGCAATGGAATATACATGTAAAGGGAAATGCAATACAAATCTTTTCAAGAATTGCAAGGATACAGTATGTCAAATTGATAATGTCTTCATACATGTATGATCATTTCACACACACCATGTTACGGGCTTGAGATTTAATGTTTTACATGGAAAATTCAGGCGCGTAGCTCCCTATCACAACACGCACGTGCGTGCACATCGGAGAAATAAAAAAAAAAATAAACAACAAATTACACCCCCCCCCAAAACCCACTTTTCATTCAATCAATTCAATCTCTTCTTTGTTGATCTTTCTACTGTTAAAATTGCAATTCCATTTACTCATGTATGGCGTTGATACACCAGTTACAGTAAAGCAGTGACTCAAATCTGGTTGTATGTCCTTTTTTCTTTTTTTATAATTTTATTAGTTATTTTGACCCATTTACAATCACATAGTCCGGGTCAGACAGTATCGATAACAAACAATAATATATAAAGCAAAATATTTATAATACCATCATGTGTATTTGGCAATATATGGTTAGATATGATTTATGAAGTAAATAAACGACATTGTGAAATATTAATGTTAATTCAATGTAATTTACATATTGCTTAAGCGTTTCAGAATAATTTTTAAAAAGATGTGTTTTTGTAGTGAGATATCTGCTTTTCTTAATAATTTTAAGTGTGATTTTAAGGTTTTTTGACAAATTGAGATTTCGACCTTGCAACGAATCTATTCTCAAGAACATTTTTATATTTGTAGATTCTGCATGCAACATGAGATATAAATATATTCAAGTTGGGTATCTGGCTGGAAACGGATGGGTTATTTCATGATTCGGGTCTTTCAGGGGCAAGAAAGACCGAATATGAATAACCCATCGTTTCACAAGAATTAGTCTGACTGCATATGCGGAGATTATATCGATTCCGCAACGTATGTACGGCGTTATTTGCGGGTATTGTCAGTTTTGGTGGTGTCGTGTCAAACAAACGTGATGTCGAAACTTGGGAAATCAGAAAAACCTAAATGGAAAAACAATAGACAGTTTTTTGCTACTCCGGGCTGTTCGTTTCTGCCAAGACACGGAGAGTAGATTTTGGACAGTTCTGAGAGACCAAGCAGTATCTAATAAATTATACAAAATTAGTGTATTTCTTGATTAATCACGCTCAAACACTTCACTTGTACTTTGAGATACTCTTCTTCTTACCTTAAGGCCGAAGACTTTTGGTAACACCCTAAAGTAATTAAACACTTCCATCAAACCTCACTGTCCTTGCAGAAACGAACAAGCCCGTAGTAGCAAAGAAACTGTCTATTGTTTTCCATTTAGGTTTTTCTGATTTCCCAAGTTGACATCACGTTTGTTTGACGTGACAACCACCAACTGACAATACGCAGAATAACGCCGTACATACGTTGACGGAATCGAATAAAATAAGCAATTGTAAATTACATGAATTAATCATTCTTATTTACAATGTCGTTTATTACTTCTAAATCATATCTACCATATATTGCCAAATACACATGATGTATTATAATATTTTGCTTTTTATAGTTATGTTTGTTATCGTATTGTCTGACCTGGACTATATCGAATTTGTAAATGGAGGGGGTCAAAATAACTAATAAAATTATAAAAAAGAAAAAAGGACATAACCCAGATTGAAGTCACTGCTTACTGTAACTGGTGTATCAACGCCATACCATGGGTAAATGGAATTGCAAATTTTACAGTAAGAAAGATCAACAAAAAGAGATTGATTGATTGAATGAGGAGTGGGTTTTTTGGGGGGGGGGTGTATATTTGTTTGTTTATTTTTTTTTTTATTTCTCCGATGTGCACGCACGTGCGGAGGGAGCTACGCGCCTGCCAATGAATGGTGTATGAGATGGGATATCCTCCATACCTTTTGGGATTTTGGAATAAATTCCAGAAATAGAGAGCATCACTTTCCAACATTGACATGCTTTAGTATGTCAGTTATAAATGCAGTCAAACCTCGTTATCTCAAACTCGATGGGACCAAGAATAAAGTTCGAGTTATCTGTGAATTCGAGATATCCAGGGTTAAAAATACTCAGAAAATAGGTAGCTGGGACCTCCAAATCAGTTCGACATAACCATGGTATTCGATATATTAGTGTTTGAGATACCCTGGTACCGAAATTCAACTGTATTTGCATTTCCTATGGTTTTTGTCTAAAATATCTTTACAAATTGTAATGGTAGCCATTTTGTTATATACATGAAGCAGTTGTGAATAATGTGTGTGTGGATACAGATAATAGTACATGTATTTTAATGGCCGGGAATCCCAAAAGAAAAGAAAGGAGAGACTAAATAGAAGAAATAAACTTCTTATTTTGAAAATACATGAGGGTATTCGCTGTGATATGCTAATTCACACTGCATACTGTTCATAAATATGCCAACTGCATGTATTTTCAACAATAGACCCATGGACCACAATACACACTCAAGTCAACATGACCCTGCTGTTTCTTGAGAATTTTATATAAAGAATATTACCAGCTTTATTCCCATGTAAAATTATGACCCACCTAAGCTAAACACAGTCATGACTTTGATGGGAATTCCCAAAATTCCACTATCACTATATTCTTGTCATCATTCCCCCCCCCCCTCCCCCCAAGAGTATAGGCTCACCCTAATCCAAGGTCTGTGTTTAAAAAAATAAGATATCCAAAATTCTTTCTCATACATTATGGCCCAACTCCACCCTGAGGGCATAAAGTATAATTGGTGACCTTTTATGTAATGGAAACTACTTTGTGACAGGACAGTTGGAGTTCAGTTATTAGTCTCCTTTGATTCTGCTGGTAATAAACTAATACAAAATTCTTGTTATCCATCATGTGTTATCATATGTAGTAATGTCAAGTAAATGTACGATTAGATAAGAAAAACACACACATGCTTTTTGATATATTATACATAAAAGAGATCATTGACAATTATGCAATACAGATCTGTACTTGTACAAGTCTCTGCTAAGGACCGGATCCAAGCCAGTACTCTACCAATCAAGCTAGAAGGCTAACCCACTTGTAAAAGCTACAGTTAGGAAGTCCATGTATCTAACAATACCTGTCCCCTCCAGAAAGAGAGGCATCTTGACCCTCCTGGAGTGCCAGCGCCTGTGGGGTGAAGTTCTGGGGGCATTCGCTCTCACCTGCCCGAGTTTAACGGTCCCAATGTGGGCGCCATATGTAACAGAGACATGTGTAAGCCTCTGCTGAGGATTGAACTTGTAACCCCTGGAATAGTAAACAGTCTAGAGTGTTCTACCGAATAACCGTAAGGAATAACCAACTAGCCAGAGCTAGAAAGGCCATGTATACAACACTACCACAAGTACTATTTGTATATCTCTATATTAGTATTTCTGTATACACTGGATTTGTATTGTGACGACCATTGTAATCTTGAGACGGTTCGGGGAAATGCTCCAAAAATTTGGCAATAATTCAGTGGCGAATCCGAGGCAAGTAAACAATAAAACCGACGTGCACGTCCCTCTTGTGCACAAGCCTCTCCAAATTTGACAAGGTAGTAATCTTGTAAAGCACTACACCTTTGTAAGTGCTTAATCTAACTGCACATGTAAACAAAACAAAGTATAATTTAATCTTTATTGAGTTTTTTCCTTCCATTTCTACATGTACATAACAGAGACAGGCATTTTCCTCTAAATAACAAACCTACTTGTTATTAACATCAATTTCTTAACCCAATAAAACAAAACTTAAATAATATCTTTATAGTTCCCCCCAAAATATCATTCTTGCATTTAAATATCAATATTCAAATACAATCTTAAAAATGAAAGCAGTTTCTTATGAAAGAAACGTGTCCACTTTTAATGTTTCAAGTACATAAACCTTTGATTTCCTACATCAAAGCCACCCAGTCATCCTAGTGCATGTTAAAAGTGAAAACAAAAATAGGCAAGAAATAAAACTTCTAGGCAGTTCTACAATCAATGGCAGTTCGCAATGACTTTGGTGATAAGATTCTCTTTGAAAAAGCATAAATCATATGAATCATATGAATCTAGGATGATTAACTATTGTATAATGATGAAATTGCAACGAGAAGAGGACAATTTGAAATTGAAGAATTTAAATTTTAGAAAACTTCAGTTTACTTACATCCATAAAAGCATCAGTAATGCAAACAAAAGGAGCAAATTCTTGAAGCTAATTTCACAAATAGTAATGTTTTCAAGAAAAATATACCCAAATAATTGGAATTTCAAAGTTTGATATGATTAATTAACAGCACAATCAATTACCTTATTTTTTTTCTCATTAATTCAACAATTACATCTAGTACAGACATATTCACTTCACCATTTTCTACATACCAAATATATATAATGCCTTTCTGTCAGTCTTCTTGACTCATGCATATAGTAACAACCATTCATACATTGTACTTTGAAACAAATTCAACATTTTTAAAAAATATATATACACATCCAAAACTTTCAAACATTAAATCAGCATTCCAATACACAATGTAATTTACAACCATACTGTAAACTGTTTGATACAAGGCTATCATTAAAATGCTCCTGATAAACATATCATTTAATTGCTGAAGTTAAATGGCTTTTAAATGAATACAGCATTGATTGCATTGTACCGGGGGTAGTTTTCTTTCATCGATAGGTTATGAAACTCGAAAATGAGAATAAAGTGTGCGTTTACGATGTGTATATATACATACATGTACATATCAATAATATTAATTGTAACCTTTGTAATGATCATTTAAAAATATCATCCTTTCAAATTATTTCAATATCTATATTGCAATAAATAAAAATGGTAAAGTAAGATCATATTGTGCATATAAACCATTATATGTATATTCATTGGCAGTATACCCTGTGTAATTAAGAGAAATAGAACTTTATGACTTGGGACTAAAGTTCATTTAAAATTGAAATGTATATAATTATGTTTATAATATTGGCAAATATAATGTAACCTTGAATGTCCAGGACTTCAATAACTTGTAAAAATGTTTCTTTTTGGAAAGAGATAAAAAGAAGACAACAAATGCAGGAGTTCAAAAGAACAGCCTTTGAGGTACAAAGGAAAGAACAGCATAATACATAGAGGATATATATGTGGAGAACAGATAATTTCATATATAAAAGATAAATTATAGAAAATGTACAATCACAATTGCACTCTGATCCATCTTTTTAAGTATTCCACTTGATATCGAGGTAGTATATCATACAGAGACTGAATCACCCCCTCCCTGCCCCTCACCAAACATCCTGCTCTAGAATAAATTAAATTAGCAAAACCCTAGTGAAAGTTTAACAATTAAGATATTCTTCAAGACTTTTGAACAAGTCAATTTAATAATCTGTTGGCTGAAATGATATTCCCTTCTGGAATGCATGATTAATTGATTAACCTGAATAAACCATGGAGTTGTCCACAAGTGAAGCTCATAATAGAGAGAATTTAAAATCTATATGCACAAAATTCATAATTCACAATATAAAAATACATAATTATTAAAATATGTTATTTGTAATATGTGAAATTTGGTGTGTAGTAACAAATATGAACAAAATGATTGATTTGAATGAATATGGCAAAAGGATGACTTCAACAACTCGAGAAATAATGAAAATGAATGTCTTTATATGCACACATCCCGGATAAAATTTAGCATGATAAAAATCACAAAATAGTATTGCATTGATCTGGCAGTTTCCCCTTCACAGCAATATTTCTCATATCACAGGCTTTTTTTCTTCTTCTCCATTGCTCACTGTTAACTGTTACCTACTGGCGGCCATGACAACTGTGGGGAGAAATACACCCTGTACAGTGTTTATAGTAGTCCGGCACACAGGGCACTCTTCAAGTCTCTCAGCACACTGATTACAACAGACCATGTGACCACAGGGGCACAGGGCGGTCGAAATGTCCTTGTCCATACACACTCGACAAATGAACGATTCCTGAATCTTCTCCAGCTGATTCTTGTATTCCTATGAAATGAAATGATATTGGTTATTTGGATATTTTAATTAAATCTAAACAATATTTCATATTTTGAACACAAAAAAAAAGGGGGGGGGGGTAACAATACAAAAGGTCTATTGAAGTTGTAAACTTTTCTTTTCATAAATCCCCGATCAATTTTTCTCAATTTCGGAAGTAAAGTACTTAACATGATAATGGTATCTTAGTAAAAGCCACAAAAAGCAAAAAAATAGCAATTGTACCAAAGCTGATAAGAGTGTTGGTTTTTTGCTGTCCATTAGTAAATAAAAGAAAAATTCAAATACTCTTCCAAGATCAGTTTATGCTTTGAGCTGCCACTGCTAACATATGTACATGCGAGATGTGCTAAGACTTTGTACTCCTGTTTCACTATTGCGTCTCTTTCAAAATAAACCAAATTTAGTAACTGATGTAATGTCTACTGCCTTATATAGAGTAGACTTTGACCTGCCAGTAAGTGGAGAATCAATTAAATGTAAACTCAAAGTGGCAATATTTTCTTTTGAACAAGGTTAACTAAATAAGAAACGCTGCTAATGTACCTTTGCCTTCGGCCTGCGAATGATTTTCAAGTTACAATATATATAGAATACATAGCTACCCATATCATTCTGCCAAATTCCTAAAATTTGGCATGTACTTTCGTACTTAATAAATATATTTGGTCTGGATTTAAGTATAATGATCCTTGTCATTACATCAGCTAAGACTACTATTTTACTGAACAATCTTTGTCCTTAAGCATGACAGAAGAACTGAATAAATAACCAATTTATTCAGTGTACATCCCTCAGATATAAAACATCCTTTTATTGACCTATTTTACAATGGATTTTCTAGGGAATTCCACAACTCATGACATCATATACCAGACTTTGTTATATTTCTCCAAGTTATCTCTATATTCATGATGCATTCTATTTTGTTCGGGTGTATTCAACAATAAAACCAAGGTTAAGATCCCACAATTTTATGAAAATGGTTAGATATTTCCGCGGTAAAAGGTTCTAAAATAGAAAACTGGTCGTAATGATTGTGTTAGCCAATGTTTCCAATATTATGTACACAAGCTGTGATGTAGTCCTACTATATTTTCCAGTGCTATCATCAGGGATAAATGAATGTGTTATTATATGGCCAAGAAACTAAGATTGATAACAAAATTTATATTTTCACAACATAAAAAAAATGAGTATAATCATTGAAATATACTGTTTGTAATTATGTGAAATTTGGTGTGGAGTTACAATTGGCATTGCGGACAAAATAAAATCTTGGTTTTTTTCATTAATATGTTTCCTGTAAATCTTTTTCAATGGTTTTCCTCACTTCATTGCATGCGTTATTGATTTTCTTCCCTGCATTAGCATTTAATGTACATAAATGACCTACTTTGCCATCTTCAGAGAATAAAAACCTTTCAGTCCCTCTAGTTCAATTCATATGTTAATTTCTTAACAAACCAAGGTTCATACCAGTGCTCATTGGTTATTTAAAGATATTATATTTATACCAAAAGCTGTGTTATGCATGTAACTGTGCATTGTGTTGGTAAATACTTAGTTATTACTGTCCAGTTTAGGGTGAAC
>CAJDSM010016939.1:0-10924 GCA_903981925.1 Ostrea lurida | reverse complement strand
TTAAACTAATATAACCAATCCACTCACTTATACAATTCCCAGATTGATCAATATTTTACTGGTATTTCATGTAGGCGACCTTTAGGATTGTGTCTTATTGTTTTAAAACAAAGCATCCATGTTCTAATGGGTGTCACCATTACTGCGTCATAACTGCACGTCAAGCAAACCTATTATAAACTTATCTTAAATTGAAGAGTTCCAAATTTGCCATCAGACTGTTTGATTGGTTGGCTAAAATGACGAATTTGCATATTAAACGATTATGTTTTGGTAAGTTTGCCCACGCGTGAAAACTAGAAGAGATCAGCAGTGCCGTAGCTTCCTATGAAGCACGGAAGCATGTGCTCCACATCGTTGCGGTAAAAAATGATCAAAAATGTAATAATTTAAAGTCAAATAAAAATTAGTTTTTAAAAAAAAAAAAAAAAAAGAAAAGAAATAGATATTTCGTCGAAAAATGTGAATGATTTCATCTTTATCTGTAGTATGTAGTATATATCTTTTTTTTTTTAATCAAATTCACATGGGGTAAGACCGGATATCGTATGCCGCCCCCTTCATTTTATTTTAAACAAAAATTATTATCATTATGCAATTTTTTACTCTAGTTGCTTCTGAACTCCGTCCAAGTTTTATCTGAATTAAACTACTTAGATTCGACTGTATCTTCTTTAAATTTAGATTCATCGAATTTTAGTACTTTTTAATAAAGCTTTCAAGGAATTCAAAAACGAATCTAATTTAGTTGTTGTAAAAAAAAGAGTACAAAACGTCTCCAAAAAAAAAAAATGCAGTAAAATTTATGGACCCTCCGAAGTTACGATCTTCTTACCCCATGTGTCTGTGTTTAAAATTAAAGAAAATGTGTATCTGAGACTTTGAAAATACCTCTCTTATTTGTCTAAAATGGCCAGCTTCCGGGGGTTTCGCCCCCACCAGGATTTTTCCCTGGACCCGTTAGGAGCCTTATGACGGCCCACAAACCCCTTGTCCTTTCTGCTTCCATATTCATCTACCCCAAGCTACGCCACTGTCAGCCGTGGGTATTTGAACTTCATCCATGGGCAACCATTCGTGAAGATTTCATGATTCTCTGATGAATGCTGTGTCTTCTAAATCGTAGGCCATAGTGAATAGTTACCTTGTCCTTTGAAACTTGACCTTTAAAATCAATAGGCTTCGTCTTCTCTCCATGAGCAACACAAACGAATTGTTGTACATTTTGAGCTGAAAATGTTCAAATTTTAGATTTCCATTTTTAATGTGTACAATTCTCACAGAAGGTATTCTTAAAAGTCAGCAAAAATTTGAACGTCATTTGCTGAGTTACAATCTTACAATTTTGTGTTATGTAAACAAGCTCGCGTCATGCTTTTCTTTACATATTTTGAATATGCTAGTAAACGTTCCGTTTAAAGCAGATTTTGTAAAATTACAAGCTCAATCTGAACAATTAAACAGTTTCTAGTGTTTCGCATATCTTATTTTGTTTTAAGGGGGATATTAATAGACAAGCTAAAAATACTATCATTGAATTTTTCTATTTTTCTTTCATATAGTCTAATTGAAGTGTCCTATCACAATATGTGGAAGTTTGTCATGGGTAAAGCTAAAGACAAATAAGGGAGAATAACCGGTTGAATTACCAATCATTCTCTGCTTACCTTAAGGAGAATGTTAATTCCTATGTAATGATATATAAAGGCCTGCTGAAAAAATAATTTGAATAATTTTTATTGAATGTTTACACAAAGAATGTTCAAATAATCCCAGTATTAAATATTTGAAATAATTGTTATGTTGGCATTTGCCAATTTTTTTAAAATTAGGAAAACCTAAAATGAACAATAAAATGCTCTTTACAAAAGCATTTTCCTCAAGTAAAGTAACTTCATAAATTTTCTCTTAAAAAACCCGTTCATCTGAAGTTTTTTTTAAATTGGTGTGTAGTAAAAAGATCCAAGCCACTCAACTTTTCGATGAAAATATGACTATTGAGCTAGACTAATTATTTGAATAAATATGTTTGTGCTTTTCAGTGGTACAAGAAATAAATTTTGTTAACATCTAACCACAGTCTTTTGTAAGTAAGGAATTTCAATATAAACCAATACAATCATAAACACTGGCTAATAGAATAGTTCAATCATATTCATTATTATTAATTGATAAAAACAATCTCCAAAATAAATGTTACAAGTGAAAAATTAGTAAATGGTGGAGTGTAGGGGGGGGGGGGTGAGCAAGTGGAAAGAATGCAACCATGCAAGTTTTCTGAATTAGATTTACCAATACCTATAATAATACCAGATTCTCTATTCAGGGGGTAATAGAATAAAGTTCAGGTATTGGGAAATCTTAAATTTAATTAAAGGAAAATGTTCATTACAATATTATTTAAATTGAATAGTTCAACAGAATGCAGAGCACAGTTCATTATTCCAGAGTTTTGTCGATTTCATAAAAAGAGCCCCGATCAGTCAGATATGTTATTCATAAGCTATTATAACCTCCCTTTAATGAAGGAGTATCTTTAGGTTCTTTTTTTAAAAAATATATGCAGAATTTAAAGCAGATATGACTTGTGAAAATATATTTTACATTGAAAAATAGCTGCGCTTGGCGTGGCATTGTGACTCACAATCGAAATAATTACGGTCATAGGTGTTATCATCGTGAGTACTATTTATCATCCCCTTAAAAACATGGTATTTTCTGTGAAGCAAACTTAATGTACACAAAAGCAAGGCACGAGCCTTGTTTACACAACAAAAGAATTGTGAGCACTGTATCTTACATGTATTTGTAACTCAACTACTGACATTCAAACTTTGTGCAGATCATTAGAAATAACTTGGTTAAGCATGTTAAACAATAACAAATGCAAATATAAAATTTGTCCAAAACGGTGTTCATTTCCCTTTTACAGTATCGGGTGGGGTGTGGTGTGGGTGGGGGTTCACGATCTAATGCATGTCAGTAAGTACGTTCAAAGCATTACAGGGGCTTTATAATGGTCATATCCCTTTTTTATGTCCCCCGGTATCGAAGATTAGGGGATATTATAGTTTTTGGCTTGTCCGTCTGTTTCAAAAAACTTTAATTTTCGTGATGTCATTTAAACCATAAGAGATAGACCATTCATACTTGATGTGTGCATCCGTTTGGCGATACCTTTCCATTGGTATCAAAAATTTTGTCCTAATGACCTTTACATTGACCTTTGAGCCCATTTTAGAAAAGTCTAATAAAACCATCAGATATACTGTTTTCATACTTAGCATATGCATTTCCTGTGAGACCTTTTCAATGGTACCAAATTTGTTGACTTTGATTTTTGATCCCTAAGTAAAAGCTGAACAAAATGCAAATTACTTTACATTCTTGGTATTGCTACAAATTTTCAACTAAAACGTCTTGTGGTTCCTGTTTGTTGTATCCGGTGGCATCGATGTTTCACAAACACATCTTGTTCTATTTTATGATTAAAGTATTTCCTTTTATGTTTCCTCACGCATATAAGAATCTACCAATAAAAGTGGAAGCTCGATCATAATTGAAAACAGCTCTAAGCTGTTATGACATTAACGATAGTTCATTTGGTAATTTAACCATCCTGGTTTTCATTAACACTTTAGGATTGTCACCAGATAACCTCCGCCACCGACAAGAGCGATGTACAACAGTTTGTAGAGCGAGTGACGCAAGAAGAAAATTTGGTGGGCGACGGAAGTGCGACCCATTCTCTACCCACAATCCCCGGCAAACATGCCGATCTTAAGAGCATTACCAATGACACGGTACGTGCTGAAATGCAATTATTGTTTGTTGTTTAACTTCCACTTGAGAATATTTTACTCACATGGAGACATCACCATTACCGGTGAAGAACCGCAAAATTTAGGCCTATGCTCGGTGCTTATGACCATTGAGTAGGGAGGTGTCTTTATCGTGCCACACCTGCTGCAATTGTATGACAGTTCGACGTGAAAAAGAAATAACTTTTTTCTACTCAATAAAAAAAAACCCCTGAAAGAATCTTGACGCGTAGTAATGTATTGACGCGACAGTGTCGCAACCTCTCTACTTTCGAATATTATTTTAAACACACGAGGTATATACTTATATATGTGTACATGTATTTCAAATGAAATGAAATGAAATGCAAATAAGCTTGAAATCTTATGACTTTTTGATTTGGTTCGATGACATCTTTAGGAAATTTATTATTTTTTCATTTTTGCATCATTTGTTTATTAGATATCCAAGTTACTGAGAGGAGAATATGATGACGTAATAGGAAGTTATCACGTCATAGACTGTCGTTATCCATACGAATATGACGCAGGTCACGTGAAGGTAAATCAGGTCACGTGACAGGTAAAGCAAGTCACGTGAAAGGTAAAGCAGGTCACATGAAAGGTAAAGCAGGTCACGTGAAAGTGAACCAGCTCATTTTAGGTAAATTATGCCACGCAAAAGGTAAATCAGTTCAGATTGAAGGTAAATCAGGCAACAAGAAGGCAAATCATGTAACAAATCACTGAAAGGTAAATATTGCAACATGTATGATACATGTATTTGGAAGCTATAGGAACAGTATATACTTGCTTTATGTATCCATTGCTCATCTTTAGGACGCCATTAATCTGTACAAAGACACTGACGTCGAAACAATTCTTGATTTGAAAGAGATCCATGGCGATGATGAAGGAAAGAGAGTGATTCTTATCTTCTACTGCGAATTTTCCTCCGAAAGGGGCCCTAAAATGTAAGTAGTGATAACCAAGCGTTAATGATGTTCAACATAGAACAATACATGTATATTTCAAATTAATAATGGTGGAAACCAACTTGTGTACAAGCATTTTAATTCCCCTGACCATTCCATCCCGTCAATGAAAGTTAGAATTTTAGAAAAAAAATTACCATCATACAACAATCCCACTTTAAGTACCCCTTTTCGTAGACAACGAGAAGACACTGGATCAAGGACGCTGGGCAACTGCATTCCATATGGATGCAATGATAATGTAACAAATGTAGGAAATTTGACTAGTCCACTGGGAAATAATGTGAATGTGATGGAGACTAAGATCGTAAACGAAGTCATGGACATCGTTCATAATCAAAGACCACACATACAGAGATGTCACTCTTCGCTCACTTATGCCTTACGTCAACCAACAATTAGGTCCACATCACATTCCGTACTAAACTTTACTCATGTTCCATTGAGAGTTTTGGAACAAGTTTTAGAAGATGCCAAAGCTAGTCTACACTTGGATTTTTCAACACCAGAATATAGGCTGAATGCTATGATTATGGATGTTGCCCATCACAGGCTCTTTAAACCAACCGCGGATTATGGATAGTACTTCCGAATCTTGCCGCCGGTCCGTTAAGGCTGAAATTCACTAATAAGAGAATAGATGCCGTAAACATAGCCAACATTCTTCGTCATAATGAAGTTCAGTCCTGTATTCCTGCATATTTTCAATTCAAGTCTCCACCCTGCATTTCCATACAAATATACTTCACGATTGCATCCAAACTGTTTAACCCTACAAGCACTCTGCAGTGCCTAGATCAATATTATACTTAACCACCCACTTGTTCTTGTTCTTTCTTCTTTCAACTCAAGTCCAGGCTGGAATGTCATTACATAGTGAATATTATAGTTGAAAATGAGGATCTAAGATCCCTTATTTCAAAAGGTCCCAAATTCAGAGAACCTCGGTCATTTAATTGGCAAAATTCATCCTCCATTATGAATTCTGTCGAAGATTATGCCGACGATGGGTCAAATATGAAAAAGAAGAACCTGATACATGTACCTTATCAGAATGGATTAAAAGTATAAGAAGATTATTGAAATACCCGTATTAGACATATACGTACAAAGTCCATCCCATCTATCCTTCTGTGTTTCGGAAACCGAAGTGATCAATGAATTAGATAGGTTTACATGAGGAATATGTTCTGGTTCCAGGCCGAAAAAGCTTGTAACAATATTGTTTTTGTCTGTAAGGCTCATACACACAACTGCATTTTAAACGAACTTGGTATTAACTCCACATTTGGTAATCGTACTTACACTCCTACTGGCCCTTTCAAAAGACGAAATTCTTCAAAAATCATGCTTCAGTTTTAAACACATTTAATATCCCAGTCAATGGGACGGAAGAATATAAACTACCGTACCTATACTGGATTCCAAAACTTCATAAAACCCCTTACAAAGAAAGATATACTGAATCTAGTAAATGTTTCCACGAAGCCCTTGTCTTTACTCCTCACGAAAAATTGACAGCTGTCAAGGAGCAACTTCAGAAGTATTGTGACACTACATTATGCCCAGAAGTGGTAGTGAATTTGAAATCCCAGAACCTTTCACATATCAACAACATCAAAACATATTACTTTTCAACACTTTACACGACCATCCGACGACTAAATTTTAGAGACAAGGCTTTGTAACATTATAGACAGTTGCTCTTTAACAAAAATGGAAAAAGGAAACTATTCTTATCTAGTGATCAGCCATTCAAAATATTATTTTTGTTAAACTCCACTCCGATTCTACACACACAGTACTCTGAAGTTGATATTAAAGCAATGCTGGAGTTCCTCATTGACAATAATCTTTTGTAGTTTTTGGCAATCAGGTCTTCCAAAAGTCTGTTGGAATTCCAATGGGCACTAATTGTGCTCCTCTATTAGCTGACCTATTTTTTATATTCTCTATGAGGCAGAATTCATCAAAAGCTCTCTACATGAAAAGAAGAAATCTCTAGCGGTGGCCTTTAATTCAACATTTCGACTATATTGACGATGTTTTATATATCAATAGATAATGATTTCCATTCGTATGTCGATTCAATATATCCAACGAACTAGAAATTAAAGGACACCTCAGAGTCTTCTACATGTCTGCTTCGTACTTGGATATTTTATTGAACATTGACATTATACGGCAAACTAACTACATGTACTCAACTTCATGACAAACGGGACGATTTCAGCTTCTCCATCGTCAACTTCCCATATTTTGTAGCCAATATCTCTATCATCACCGCATATGGTGTTATGTCTCTCAACTTATTCGATACGCCAAAAGCTTGTTTCCGTATTTGACAGTTTTTGAATCGAGGCAAGCTACTTACTAGACAAGTTGTTGTTGCAGGGGTTTCAACAGTCACGTTTAAAGGCAGCAATTTCGTAAATTCTAAGGTCGCTTATAAACAATTTAGTTTACCAATATGACCTATAATTGAGTCAAATGCTGCTGATGTGTTTCTTCAGCCATTTTAAAGCCGTTTTTCACACACTGATTTGACTACGGACTGTTCCCGTTTACCTGATCAAGACTATGGGCTCACGGCGGGTGTGACCGGTCAGCAGGGGTTGCTTACTCCTCCTAGGCACCTTATCCCACCTCTGGTGTGTCCAGGGGTCCGTGATTGCCCAACTCTTGTTTTTTATTACTATTTAGGACTTACGGGAGATTTGATTCACTGTTCGTTATCTTTACCTTTACATGTTATGAAACATCTAAGATATTTAAAGTTTCCCGTTACCCTTGAGATTATAAAACTGACTTAACTGATGGCAAGCTGCAGCACAGAAAATATTTTGCTACACAAGTATAAAACGATTTTAATTTTCAAAACTTATTTTTTAGTTAGAAACGAGACTGAAAAATGTTGAGTCTACTAATTATACTTGTTTATATGTCCCTATTTCCTAGGTACCGGAACGTAAGAAAGGCAGATAGATTCCGGAATCAAGATCAGTATCCCAAACTGAATTTTCCCGAAATGTACTTGATGCACGGTGGATATAAATTCTTTTTTGAGGATCAGAAGGTCAGTTTATCAAATCAAATATTATATTGAAATACTAGTATTGCTTTCTTGCATGGGCATGTATAAGATGAGAAAATCAGTTTATAAAATTCAATAGATATTGATATATTATATTTCATATACATGTACATTTCGTAAATTCTATGGTCGTTATAACAATTTAGTTTACCAATATGACCAAATGCTGTCTGATGCGTTTCATAGCCATTGTTAAAAATATACAGGCTGCCATAATATTTATTTTGTTTCGGATGTAGAAAAATGATTTAAGTTTACCTGTGCCTCAAACCAAATAAAATAAACCTTTACAGCAATTTTTATAAAATGAAACCATCTAATTGCGTAATAAATGAGCGTATAATTGAATTGCGGCTCGGTACTTTTCTCGTAAATATGTGTGAAGGGGAAATCCATATAACTTCTCTGCGCATGTGCGCAAGAAATTAGAGGTAAGCGTGCGAGTTTGTTTACAATTGAAAATACCTACATGTAGATTGGCGGTGGACTTATTTATCGTTACTAAACGACAGGCGATAGAATGACTTCAATACGATGTAATTCAAGAAAATAAGATGCACATCTCATTCTAAAACTTGTTATGTAGCATATGAATAAACTATCGCTCGAATGCTGTTTTGATTAAATGAGATCGCGTTGTCACGTGGTACAAAAAAGGGCGGCGCTATTCAAAATGGGCATTTACTTGTGGACTCCACAAATAAATAAAATATTGATATCTTTGAAACGCGATCGAATACAATTTTTTAATTTTGGAAAAAGTAATACTTTCAGATGATTTACAAACATTTTATTGTAATGTAGTAAAATGGCAGCTTGTAATTCTTTAAGCCTTTTTTCACATACAGACTACGGATTCTTCCGTTTACCTGATCAAGAATAAGGGCTCACGGCGGGGTGACCGGTCAACAGGGGATGCTTACTCCTCCTTGGCACCTGATCCCACCTCTGGTTTGTCCAGGGGTCCGTGTTTGCCCAACTTTTGTTTTTGTATTGTATTTGGGACTTACGAGATTGATCACTGTTCGTTATTTTTGCCTTTACATTCTTATAACATATACAGTTAAAGTCAATGCTGAATTACGATGCACAAAATTATTTGCTATTACAGGCTCTATGTGAACCCAAAGATTACAAACCAATGCTTCACAAAGCGCATGCCGAGGACTTACGTCACTTCCGTACCAAATCTAAGTCTTTTACTGCTGGAGAAAAAAAGAAGAGTGTTAGTCGCCTTTCTTTCTAGGACTGTTATTGACATTTTTTGTTATGATTTTAATTGTATATATCTATATTTGTTGATTTTTGAGAATTCTATTTATTGGGACTCTAGCGGCCCGTTGTTATCTGAGTTACTGTATGACTGACTGTGATCCAAACTGAGAGTTTATTACTGTTTTGTGAACAGTATGTGTCTGGTAAAAGAATAAAGTTTTCTGTGGATATTTAATGTTTTGATGTTGTTACATAATAGGTATTTCTTGCACACACACACACAGAGAGAGAGAGAGAGAGAGAGAGAGAGAGAGAGAGAGAGAGAGAGAGAGAGAGAGAGAGAGAATCAATTTGATACCAGCTTGATGCCAATGACAGATCCTGTGATCGTCCGCCTTGAAAAGTACATTATACTAGTATTTACCAACAGGCGAGACTAGTATTCTAAGACATAATATCATGTACACTGAATCTCTAATGATTCATCTAAATCAAACTAGCGCTAGTTTTTTTGTTTTTCACAATGATGTTGTTCAAGGTAGGCAGCCCTCAAGGAAATGTACTTCTCTCAGATTTCCCAATGGCATACTATACCATACGCGCGAATTGTGTACAATGTGGCGCATTAAGGAAGAAATGCGAAGCATAACTGTAGAGATACCAAACCGTTAACAATGGAAATGTAAATGCAGTCTAAGACTTTTACCGGAGCGGGGGAAAAGGATGATTGCTAGTTGTCTTTTGTTTTAAATTAAATCCGATGTTAATGTAAATCACTTTCCCACTATTTATATTGTGTTCTACTGTTACTTCTTTATTCACTGTTTAGGTGTGTCATTTACAAAGTCTTCGGTGATGTTTGAAATATAAACCTGTGAGATTATTTTTCATACCCTTTTGAGGATCCACCATCTGGTTCATCCCACCTTCTAGATTTGAAGCGGAAAATGGGGGGTAGTAATACGTGTGTGTATTTATCAACCTTTATAATGTTAGTGAACAAACGACAAGAAAACCATCCTACACACAGGCAGCGAGAAACAAAACAATTAACACTAACCCTGGAGCTGAATAGCCGAGTGGAGAGCCAGCTTACAAAAGGTCATCATGCCCTTGCTTGTCGTGAAAGGGCATTAAATGGGATGGGTTTTCAGATACGACCCTCAAAAACATATGACCCGTGTTCCTCCCTGCTCAAACGATGAGCATAGGCTTAAATTTTGTAGCCCTTCACCGGCAATATTGACGTCTTCATACAAATGATAAATTCTCGTTATACAATATACAACCAACTATTGCTGGAAATAAACATGTACATGTAATTACAAAATTTTCCGGATAGATTTTTTAATTAAAGAAATTGTATTGTAGTAATTGATACATATAAACAGGAGTTTATCTACCATCTCTCCTTTGCAGTCAAGAATTGTTTCGACGTCAGTGTATTGTACATATATTAATATATGCCATCCTAAGATTAACAATAAATCATAGTGATAAATAAAGCAGGTTTTTATCGAATTAATCATAAGAGCAAGGGAAACGGTGGCATACCCATCTCATTCTTCGTTCGTCATGTATATAGTACACCGCTTATGTTACATGTTTATCACGATAAAGACATATCGACGAGTCGGATGATTATAGTAAACCAAACTGCCATACATGACATTCTAGCACACAGGTCGACATTTCCCCCCGCGGGGAATTGTGGGCCGTTTTCCTCCACGCATCCTGTTCCTGTTCAGCAACTGGGTAAATTCGTAATGCGTCATGGGATGACATTACGAATGTTTTTTAGCTCACCTGAACCGAAGGTT
>CAJDSM010016938.1:0-16479 GCA_903981925.1 Ostrea lurida | reverse complement strand
TCTCAAGAACTACTGACCTAAGGAAAACTGAAATTTATTTGGAAGCTTCCTGATATTGTGGAAATTCCAGTTTGTACAAATATTGACCCCAGGGGTATGGTGGGGCCACAATAGGGGATCAAAGTTTTATATTTGAATATATATTAAAAATCTTTTCAAGACCAAAATACAACATTTACCTTAAAGCTTCCTGATATAGAGTGCAAGGGCCAAGGTCACTCAGGTGAGCGATGTGGCCCATGGGCCTCTTGTTATTCGGTTCTCATCAAAAGTCATTTATAAAAACTAGAGCACCAATATCATATTCTGTTCCATTAGCACGTATACCCATTGTTAATTTTACATTCTGGGACTCCCAAATATTTCAAACATGAAAATCATTGGTGGCATTCATGTTATATACATCAATTCAAACATGTATAGACACATTTAGATTTTGTCAAATTAAAAGGGTAGCCATGCAGTAGCAATTTTGTAGTCAAGGGATTGGGCAAGTCTGAAAAATCATATATATTCATAAAGATATATTCTTAGACTAAGATAATTTTCTTACAATGTATACAAAGACTGCAATCTTTTGTTTGCACCTTTATTCATTCTGAAGCGTATTGCACAATCAAACACACGTATAGAAATATATGACACTGTATTAAACTTGCAACAAAATCTTCAGCATGCAAATTGCCAACTCTATCATTTCTTTACATTCAATTTTCACAATGTTTTTATAATGTTTCACTTTCACCATTTGTATCCACTTTTATTAATTATTGATAATTAGCAAATTTCCTTTGTAGCCAATCAGAATTTGTGAGGAGCTTGCAGATCATTCAATTCCGAATCACTAAGAATCTTTTCTTTTTAAATTTTAGCCAATCACATTCAGGATATGCAGATAATGAATATTTTACCCCAGGCACAGTTGATTGAACTTCTCACTCAGCACTACCACGCAGTAAGTATTTGTTCACATCTCGAATTGTTATAATTATACCCCCTACAAACGAAGTTTGGGGGGGTATATAGGTTTCACCATGTCTATTGTCTGTCTGTCCGAAGTACTTTGTCCACAACTCCTCCTAAACGACTCGCAGGATTTTAATGAAACTTTGTGGAGTTATAGATAACATAATGGAGATGTGCATGTTGTCAGGAAATTCATCTAGGACAATTTATGTAGAAAATATGAATGTTTGGACTTAGGCATTTTTCACCAATATGTGGCTCAATGCATTGTCCATAACTCCTCCTATACGATTTGCAGGATTTCAATGAAACTTTGTAGAGTGTTAGATTACATAATGGAGATGTGTATATTGTCAGAAATTTTATGTTATAAGATGCTTCACTTAAAGATGAACTAAAAAAGAAGTTTCAAAAGGCGATGCATGTCCTGAACTCGCCAAAATCCACAATATTTCAGGAAATGTTTATGATTTACCTAGTTGTCAATTTGTTAATCATCAAATCAGTTCAAAATCTGTTGTATTCGATTCAAGTTTATGATAAGAATCAAAATGATATAAACTTTAACCAATATTAATCTATCAAACCAATCAATAGGAATTAGCAATTTATAGGTGGGACCATCACATATTTTAAGTGGTAAACACACTGCCATAGGAGTTGCTTATCTCTGTTATAGATATCTCTGATTTAGCTTAATATTATATAGTATTATGCGGGGTTGGCATTTTAACGGGGTTTTAACCTGGGGAGAAATCTGTTCTTAAGGATATATTGGCAATAAGTGCATACATGTGATAGTTTTTCAATCCCAAATCTGTACATTGCCTTTGAAAAAGCGTAATTTTGAGTGAAAAAGCTGTACACAAGTTTGCAAAAGTGGTACTAAATCGATCTATACAGATGAATATCAATTATAAAATGTTTTGTATGTCTATAGAAGTATTAAGCTGAGAAATGTTTGCATAATTTCCATAATTTGATTGTATATGTGACCTTTAAATACTTCATCATTTCTAATTTTCTTTGCATACATACCTTGCATTTGCGATTAGAAAGATTAGAGGAAATTCAGATGATCACATTTGGTGACACACTAAATTAACAATTAAAGTTATCATAGATTTTTTATTAATTACTTTTACCAAGCATTTAACAATTAAGGTTTTGAAAATGTTTTCAAAGTCATAAATAAGATGCTGTCAAGGAAATAGGTCTGTTTATCCTCATGATTACACATATACGATGTCTATAGGCCTACAGCCTAGTGATTTATATTTTGTATACCTTTCATTTTGAAACAACATCAAATGCAAAAGATGTCAATTAGCAATTGCAATTATCTATGAAATGGTTTCATCTTAAACAAACCACTTATGACCTATTGTGGACACGCTTTTTGTCCGTGATCTATCCGTACAGAAATGGGTTGCGTAATCAAAACAGCTGTTCGACTGAATTTAAAGGATTTGCACAATTTATCATTTTGTGTGAATTTTGGTGTACAGGCGTGACAGCGTGAATGCTATTGAAAAAGTGTGCATTTTTTTTGTACAGTCCGTACATATCACATGTGACATAATCGACATGTATTTAAGCGAGGGTGACATTATTATAATGGGGGGGGGGGGGGCAATATCAGTGGCGTAGCGCCCCTTACGCAATAATGCAAATGAATACACAGAATTTTGAAAGCATAGATATTTTTTAAGTGTATTGTCTTATGTTTGTACGTAAACACACCGAATTGCCTCTTAGACTCCAATTAGATATTCTGCATTTTCAAGTACTCAATTTTCATCGTTAACCTTACTATTGCCATAATTCCGGGAAAATACCGTCTTTCTATACATTACATAAACCAATTATTTTTTACCTCTAATTTTAAGTTTAGTAATTACAACGCAAGAACATGTCAATACAAAACAATTAAAAAATCTTTTTTGAAAACTTAATTAGTGGTAAATCTTCCCGGAAAGACATGTGTCGCCTGCCTACTTATTCAATTTTAAGGTTCTCGATGAGGCCTATTGCTAAGGCTTTACTTTGAGACTTTGTCTATGTCAAAATATATTCTAAGTTGCGTCAAACAGGACATGCAAAATTTTCGAAACTGCGTTACACTCCATACTGATGGGTCTGTGCCAAATATCATAAAGCTGGCCTGTGTGGTTCCTGAGAAAAATGTGACAGAAAGTGTTTGTGACGCCGACGCTAGAAGACGACTCATGTCGCCTCTGTTAACGCAGGCAGGTGACACAACAAAGACAAAGTCCATCACGGCATTAGAATACACAGCGAGATCAGTCCCTCGTGTGCAAAAATTATTAATATGAGATGAGCAGTTTTATATATCCGTACCAAAAGTTGGAAACGCCATAAATTTTCAGTGTATGCCTGCCTGTTTGTCCGTAATTGTATTCTGTCTATATTTTATTTAACGTCGCTGAAAAAAAGTCGGTGGAGGTGTCAAATTTGAACAAAGTCACAATGGTTAAACTTCATTAAATGTTTGTCATTTACGGTTCGTATGTTTTGTTTTCGAAGAATAGAGCTAGTTCAAAATGCCTATATCAAAAGTCATATGCAGTTAGTTTCGCTGTTTCATATCAGCATTTCTCCTTTACACATACTTATGTAAAATTGTAACTATAGACAATATCGTCAATAAAAAAATTGAAAATCCAGAAGCTGAAACTTGAAATCCAGAAGCTTCCGGGGCATCGCCCCCTGGACCCCACCAGGGCTCTGCCTGGACCCACTGGGGGGGGGGGGGGGGGGGGGGGCTTACGGCGCCCCCAGACCCCCTGCCGATTTTGAATACACTGCAAAATTTCCTAGCTACGCCACTGAATATATTGAGGGAACACAGTATATGTGGACAAACTTCCCAGGTCGATATGCCTCTTGTGGCAATATATGTTGACACATTTTCCAATCAATATGCCTCTTGTGGCAATATATGTTCAGACACATTTTCTAGTTCGATATGCCTCTTGTGGCAGTATATGTTGACACATTTTCTAGGTCAATATGCCTCTTGTGACAGTATACAATGATTACATGTATATATGGTACTCTCTCTAACGCGGATTTGCATGGTGTACTGTGTATTAAATGAGTAATTATCTGAAATTCCTGTTTTGAGCTTCAAAATGGTGGCGATAGTTCAGGATCAAATGTTGACCATTTTAAAAGTGTGGCCAAAAGACAGGGTTTTATCATGGACAGCCTAGTAAGTGTACAGAATGCTATACAGTGGAGCCTCGTTAATCCGGACATTTCGGTTTCCATCAAAAATCGTCTGGAAGGTGAAGCGTCTGGATTAATGGCATCCGGATTAATGAGGCCCACTGTATATCATCAGGTATATCATCAGACAGGTAGCTTAGTACTTAGTTTGGGTATTTTAGTATTTAGAACATACTACATTTATAGTATTAGGTGCATAATTCAAACAAATAATGCAACAGGTGCTTCTCAGTCAGTTTGTCACTGTTTCTAAATTGGAACAATGGCAAATGTCAGCCATTTTGTACCGTACGTGTGTTAATATTAAACAAATGAAAATTCAAACTGACTTGGTGATTTGAGAAGGAAAAAACTTCCGTCAGCATTTTTCATTCAATATGACATCATTTTTCAATCTCTTTGAGATAAAAGATCAAGAATGATTATGATATAAGATGACTGACAATGCATGGGTGGCTGTGCTTTAGATTTTTGTTAACATGGGTACAATGGATAGTATGATATTGCGGTGAGATTTGTGTGTGAATTTAATTGTAGCTTCAAGGTGGTGGAGACATGGGCTCACTGAGAAACTTCAATGCTTACTCCGTCCGGCAGGGCTTCATCATAGACGATGTAAGGAAAGAATACTCCAGAGTGTATTGTTACAGTCGGGCACTGACACACTGTCAATAATCAGTACTATATACTGTGCACTTCCATAATAAAGTCATCAAAATATAACCCCCTCTAACATGTTATAGACCTCCACATATCAAAGTAATAAAGCCCTCTCTAAACATCGTTATAGACCTACACATCAAAATATAGCCCCCTCTTAACATGTTTATAGAGCCCCTCCCCCGCGATCCAAAATAGTCATTTCTACCCTCTAACATGCTATAGATCCCCCCCCCCCCCCCCCACACACACACAGTCAAAATTTTACTGATAGAACCCTCCTGTGATTACACAAATTTTTCGCTAGAACCTCCACATCAAAAATATAACACCTCATAACATGTACAGACTCCACATCAAATATTCAGCCACTCTCTCTAAACATTGCTATAGACCCCCCACATCAAAATATACCCCCCTCTAACATGCTATAGAAGAAACACATCATTGCCTTTTGTAGTTTTGATATCCCATCAGTGATCTTCAGTCCTTCTGCCTTCTGCTTATATATCAGTATCCTAGCTGTAGCTAGTTTCTTATATATCCGACTTTAAACCACAGAAAATGCCCCCTCCACCCCCCCCCCCCCCCCTCCCCTTTAAACTTCTATGACACACAGGTTTACACATTATCTTACTGATGATGTACGAGCTATGCTGAAATTTTCTGACCCTGACCTGCCATATGTCTTTGACCTCACAATTCCTTGCAAGATGGAATGTTAGTGTGTGAGCGATCAACTCAGTCCCTGAATCATCACACACAGACTCATTACAACTCAGTCCCCTGATCATCACACACAGACTCATTACAACTCAGTCCCTAATCATCACACACAGACTCATTACAAACTCAGTCCCTGAATCATCTACCAAGACTCATTAACAACTCAGTCCCTGAATCATCACACACAGACTCATTACAAACTCATCCTGAATCATCACACAAGACTCATTACAACTCAGCTCCCTGAATCATCACACACAGACTCACTTACAATCAGTCCTGATATCCACAGAACTCATTACACTCAGTCCTGAATCAATCACACACAAGACTCATTACAATACTCAGTTCCCTGAATCATCACACACCAGACTCATTACAACTCGGCCCAATTTTCTTCCACCTTAGCATGTTCTATGACCTTAATTTGCATCATAATTATAGATTTTTTGCTAGCTTAATATTTCTGAACAACCATAGTGGGGGCATTCATGTCCTATGAACATATTTCTAGTTTCTGTAACATGAAGAAATAAAACTCTATATACCAGACAAATTTGAGTGCTGTAATTGATGTCAAAAGGTGATGGTGTGTTTCTTAGATATACATGTATATAGTTAGAACTGCTAACGGTATGATGTAACAGAGAAAACAGATTACACTCAGAATGAAAAAAAAAAATTATATTACAAAGAATAAAGACTACCTTGAGAATGAAAAAAAATATGTTAATAATTAAATTTTTCCTTTTTAAATGCATCTTTGTAATTGAATGAATGAAGCCATGAACTTGTCTGATTATGTATTTGAATGAATGAAGCCATTAATGATTAGCATGACTTGTCTGATTTTGTAATTGAATGAATGAAGCCAATGTGATTTTGCAGGAGCCTCACTATCACTCTGAGGTTCTTTCTCTCCATGGATTCCATTTTGAGCTGAAGGCCGTCAGGAGCAGTGTAGGTCATGTGACTTTCTACATGCAGGTAATTTACATAATTCTACACTACATCCTGCTAAAAAAATATTCACTTGTTTTGAAATAACACCATCTGTAGGTGATGTATCTCAAATTTAGACCTATGCTTAGCATATAATGCTGTACATCTGCCACAATAACCATATGTAAAGTCTAAAGACTTGTCTCTCTGAATGCCAGTTAGTTTACAAAGAAAGCTTAGAACTTACCCTTGTTAATGTCTTAGGTTTAATGTGGTCACAACACATGCATATATCCAGGCTCAAAGTCGGGGCCTTCCAGTTACAAAGAGGACATGGTTTTGTTTGTTGATCATCGTGCTTCAAACCAATTTATATCTATGCTTTAGGAAGGCCATGGATAATACATGTTATAGATTTTCAGTAGGTTGCTTCCTATACTGCTCATCAAATTAGTGTTGATTTAAATAAAAGAAATCAGGACAAGATGTTAAGCTTATTCTGCTTCTGTTGATATACATGTACTTCAATTTTACAGTAAAATGATGTCTGCATTACTGAAATATTAATTATCATACGGAAAACTTTCCATAGTTTTTGATTTTCTATGAACACTTTACAGTGTATAGCTTGTATACTGTCCCAGACCAAATTATACTGTAAAACGAGAATATTTAGTGCACTATTTGTTTGAGCGCCTTTGGCACAGACATATGATTGCACTTGATTAAGTTGTGCACCAAAACAGTTTCATTGCTGATTCGCTAGAATATGTTTGCACCAAATATTCTTATTTTACAATTCTGTATAGAATGGTAAGAAATTATAGCTAATCTTTAAATTAAAAGTGTTGAATTCTGGTCAGTAGGAATTATTGGTTATATTTAGAATGATCACATGAATATTTCTATACGTCTTACACCACCAAGAAATGGGAAATACGTTCTCTTTTTTATATATACTGAACAGCAATATCTTAATTATCAACCAAAAAAAAAAAGGAAAATACATTACGTTTTTCTAACAGAGGCTTCGACCTGGTGACCCAATTTTGAGCTTCCGTCAGTGCGAGAGACATACGTTCTCTATGAGGCCGGACAGGGAGGTCCGATACTGCATCACAGTACAGCAGTACAACAGGGGAGACAACTCGCTCCTTACCACAGGCATTGTCAGTCAGAAATTCGGACTCGGAGACAAAACAAGCAGAAGTGAGGTGAGCATTGCGTGGTGCTATATTTCGCACCACCAAGCGTCACTTGACGTTGAAAAAAAACTCGTATTTAAGGCCATTTTACATGGTAAAGCTTTAAGTTCTATAAACTTGGCTGTTTTAAGCAAAATATTGCCATGTGTACACCATTATTACATGGATTATAAACATTCCTTCAAATTGATATTTCACGCATTCAAATAAAGCGACATGTTTTTACCTACCAGAGGCCTGGAATTTAGGCGATATCCTTCACTTATAATGGCAGTATTTTATGCCCCAAGTATCTCAATAAAAGCAAACAAATCCATTCTTAGTCAATTTCTGAATGATGATGGATCCTCCATGTTCTTTCGTCGTCCTCTCTGGTACATTGTACAAAAGCAATGTAGAAGTGATGAGGAGAATGCCTATATTAAGATGAGATAAAATATTTCTCTTTGCTTGTTTCCATGTCAACAGAAAGAAAACAAAAAAGAGTGAGGTTTTTTTGGTTTGTACTTGTATAACAATAGCATAGACTAAACCTGTTTTACCATGTAGACAGAGGAGGAAAATATTACAAAAGTTTTTTATGAGAATTGTATATGAGTCGTATCATCATGTAAATCAGCCTTAAGGTCTGAAGATCTTGGTTCCAATCCTTTTGTGCATTTATGCAACAAAATTTATGTTAATTTCAATGACAAACATAAGCCATTTTTGTGGATTTTTAAGCTCATACATCTAAAGAACCAATTGAATTCTTTGATTTTTCATATTTGACAAGTAATAATTCGTAAAATAGGAAAATCAATCCGTTGGAGATGGTGTACCTATTACGGTGACATAAAATGATGAATATGCATGAAGTGTGCTAATAGCTAAGGGTTTGAATATGCATGAAGTGTGCTAATTGCCTAGAGTTGTTTTCTTTCTAGTGTTTAAAGATGGAGAAGCTGGACTGTCCTGTGTATGTGACCTTTGCCTTGATGTTTCCATCATCCTGAAGGTCGATCAGGAAAGTTAAAAGAAAAAGAAAGAAACTAGAAAAAAAATGTTTAGACATATTTTATATAAATTTGCCTTTAAATTTGCTCAATGACCAATCCTTAATGCTAGTTTTATTGTGCATTATAAATACTCTGGCTAAGAAATGAATCCTAGTTTTGAATACCTCGGGTTTTTACGTTCATTGTTGTGTGGGGATTGCGTGAGGTTCAACTTCCTTCTTTGTTGCACCATAAATGGACAACTGATTTTGTTGTTTACATGTACATGCATTTTTGTATTATGCCATTATAGATATGGTGTTTTGTGTCATGAATGTGATCAACTTTTGTCATTTAAAGTGTTCAACACAGGATAGGCTAAACTACAAGACTGAAACAATACTGGATATTATTCATAAATACAGACTTAATTTGTTTTAAGATAAATCTGGAAAAAGATTCTGAATTGGAAGTAATATTTCTGGAGTCTTTTTATGATATGAAAATGAAAACTCTAAATTCACAATGAAGTGAAAGCATCTTATTTATAACCCAGAGCAATGATAGTAAAAATTTTCTCTGATTTTTGCATATCTGTGGTCTTCAGGGACATCCTTGCGTAATTGATTGAAATACTGAATAGTACTGTATCGTAGCGGGTATAAACATACACAGTGCAGGGCTACTGCATGCTGCAGAAATATAAAATGGTTTAGAATTATGTAAATTTGAGATTTTCAATTTCAATATTTTTCAGTTTATGGTATTTGTGAACTGTAAGGGTTGAAACTTGAGGTTATCAGGTGCAGTGTAAATTATTTGTAACAGTAATATAGCAGGGTATGTCGGATCAAGTTAGATCTGTGTTCAGCAGGACAAAAAAAGTAAATGGTATGCGATGAGATTTGTTTAGAGTGATTGATGAACATATAACTTGGTGCCAAGATTTTTTTTTTCTCATGAAGACAGAGTGCAGTTTTGCCTCTTTGCCTTTTTTTAATGGAAATTTCTCAAACTATATTTTTAGTATAATGAAGAACTTCAATGTGTTGTTAATCTGTATACATGCCATACAATTTGTTAGATTTTAAGAGTCTATGACTGTTGATTGTTGTGAATGCACACTCCCACTGAGGATGGTATTTTCCTGGTAGCACATCCTGTTTTCTGTTGGTCATCATCACGTAGGCTTCATTTACTTGAATTGGAAAGGGATGGGATTGGATAATTGCGTCAATTATATTGATGAATATTATTTGTTTTCAAAGAGCTGTATTTGTAATTTGTTATTGTTAAAATAGTGTCGGGAAAAAATATTTAGCATATCTGTTGGGTCCTTTCAAAAATATTTTGTATTTTCTCTTATATTTCTACAATTACCATATTGGATAAAAATGTATCAATGTTTCTCATGCTTATGTATATTCAGATTTTTGTAGAACATGTATTACCATGTTTATTTCAATCTTAAATTAACGAGTATATTTTTAAAATCAAATTCTGCTTTGAAAGACATATTTTTTATATAATATATATATATTTTTATTAATTTATATGTATTTATTTTTTGGTTTTAAATCATGTGAATTTTAATACATTAAATAGAGAGCATGAACAAATTATTATGATTAAATATTATATTCTATACGTAAAATAGATAAACTTGTATTATGCTAAATATAGATCAACTTTTATCATATTATACAAGAACACATACTTTTGAAGCATAATGACATCACATATGCCGTACAGTGAGGACTATATCACATGGCATGATGCCAATAGTTTATTGTCATTACATGCTACTGTATACGTTACATAATGATTATTGAATCATGCCTACAAGTGTCATTTATTTTCAAAGATATCTGTGATATTTTCAAGCGGCCATTTTTGTTGTGTATTTCCCTTAAAATATTTATTTGGTTGTTGTGAATAAATGACAGATTTTAAATAACTTGAGTATTTCTTTAAGATCAAGATAAAATTCACAAGATGGAGCTAGTTGTCACTCACAGGCTAGTTGATTTGGGTCACATGGATTGATGTTTTTGTGTACAGTGTTTCAAACTCCGAACACCACACTGTACAATGACCTATAGTGTAGACTGTACAATGAGTCAATGACGTACAGTGTAGTAAGGATGACCTCATTAGGTAGCTTTCAAAAAGGAATAGAAGATGGTTAGTTTGGCTTTGACTGAGACTCAGAAAATGGCATTTTTTTGTCATTGCCCAGCTATCCCTGATTAAATGAAGAATTAAGACAAAGGTTTTGGCTTGGTTATCCATCTGTCTTTACCTACTGTAGAAGTGGTTATTAATGCGTTGGGGAAATTTACACTGATTACGGGATCACATAATAAGCACGTAAATTTCCTCCACAAGGAGGATTTTAAGATGGCTGATATATATCGCTCAGTTACTGCATATTTCTCCCTACAGGTAATGTAAGATGTGGAAAAATGCTTTCTTAACCCCCAGCATAAATAACCACTTTTACAGTATTGCCCTGTTGTTCGCATTTTTTTTTAGTTTACACCCCCCCCCCCTCCCCTCAGATAATGAAAGCATCACTCTGTCTTGAGGAAATGTCTATAATTGTTTTAATAATGATTGAATAATTCATGGTTGGAACTAAGAATGCATAAAGTGATACCAGGTCAGGCATATTTATGTACAGCTATCGTGCAAGACCTGACCAAAGGTGTTTGGGATACAAGTTTTCATTTAAAAAAATTAATTAATGACTAGCAATTGTATAACTGAGAATTCCCAATTTATTTTTTTGTCCAACATTTTCAAAATCAATTCATATTCTCCTTGAAGGCATGTGAAAGTTAATGAAAAGGCAGAGATAATGAGCAGTAATTCATTACGGAATATACCAGAGGTGGACTCGGTTCCTAGGAGAATAAGCATCCCCTGCCGGCCGTTCACATTTTCATTTTGAGAGTTACTCCGTTTACCTTATCAATACAATGGGCTCACGACGGGTGACATCGGTCGACAGGGGATGTTTAATCCTAGGAATCTGATTGCACCTTTGGTCATTAATAAATAAAACGTCATCAATATATCGAAATGTTGAATTAAAGGCCACCACTATAGGTTATTTCTAAGCAAAGAGGTCAAAATCCATTCTACAAAAGGACAGGACGACATACTTTCATTATCTCAGCAAAGCATTGAATTTCGTATTCAGTGGAAGTCCTACATGTATAAGACATAACCGATCACATGAAGGAAATAAGGTGTTCATTCCTGCAGGTTTAAAATGAGGAACGGTGTATGAACGACACTGGTAGTCTGGCTAGAAGTGAGAAGACGGCTTTACACATCACTAACTCTAACGCATTGCTGAATGTTACACACTTGTTTTTTGTCAGTTTAAATATGATGCCAGGAAGGTTCGAATTTTAATAACATCTTTTTGGTCCAAGCTTGTGCTCTATATCGAATTTTCATATTTCATCACAAAAATGTGGTGATTTTAAACAAATTCTTGCATTTTATGATATTTCATGATGTTTGAGACATTAGATCTTGGATACACCAATGCAAAACTCCAAAAATTTTACCACCCTGTTAAAGTATCATACATAGACTATCATTCTTGCAGAAAATTATTTGTTGAAATTTCACTTTAATTTTAATTTAACCATTTTACAGGGTCGATTTTCACCCTTCATGGACCTTCTCCTTTGATATTTTTAACTTCGGTATTTTTCTGGTATTAGCCAGATCTGAAGTGAGGTACTATTAAGGTTATCTGGCGCAGTGTAATTTCTTCAGTGTACAGTATTTATTTAAATGATTGTCTTCAGCAGAGAAAATCGACTTTTACCAAAAATAGTAATTATGTATATAAACAAGGGTGAGATGAGGATTGTTTTGAGTGGTTGATGCTTGACCCTTGCCCTTTTTTACAGAAAAATCACAAAATATAATTTGTTGCTAATCTGGGTACAGTTTTCCTAGATTTTAAGAGTTTTGCTGTAGGATTGTTGTGAATGCATACACCCACTAAGGATGGTATATTTCTGGAAGCACATCCTGTTTATAATAACTACTTTACATGCGTAGGTTTCATTTGCTTGAATTGGAGAGGGGAGATTGGATATTTGCGTTAATTAGGAAAATTGTTTGTTTTCAAAGAGCTATACATGTATTTGTAATCTGTTATTGTTAGGAGTGTGTCCGAAAATTATCTAGCATATTAGTGAAAGCTTACAGTTTGATCCTTTAAAAAATATTTGGTTTTTTTTTTCAACATAACCCATACTGGCTAAATATGTATCAACGGTTCATGAATCCATTTAATTCTTGTGTATTCAGAGTTTTGTAGGACATGTACATGTATTATTTAATTCTACTATGAAATACAAATTCTTATAATGAAATATGTTTTGTGAATTTACATTAAATAGAGAGACCTCAAGAACAAATTCAGTTGAGTATATGCTTTTCTGAAACGTATGAATATCTCCCTCACGCAACACTTTTCTCCTTTACTGGCTTTTGGCTTGAGATTTGGACTTTTTGAGACATTTTCTATAAAATTACTTTTATTGTCCTCTGCTTTTCAACTTCTAGGTTTCAAGCATCGCTGATTCGAAATGTGCCACATGCAAAGGCAAAGATAACGAACAGTGATCAAACTTGCAAGTCCTAAATACAAAATCAAGAGATGGGCAAACACGGACCCTTGGACACACCAGATGTGGGATCACATTCCTAAGACACCCCTGTTGACCAGTCACACCAGCCGTGAACCCATTGTCTTGATCAGGTAAACGGAGTCAAATCAGTGTGTAAAAACGGCTTAACAATTGCTAAGAAACACGTCAGACAGCATTTGATCCAATGGTAGGCCATATTGGCAAATTAAACTTAATCGTTATATAACGACCAAATGCTGTCTTTAAAACGTGACTGTTGAAACCCCTGCCACAACTACTTGTTTGTAAGTAGCCTGTCTCGATTCAAAAGCTGATCATGATCATACGCAGAACAAACTCTTGCAGAGAGACATACACATCATATGCAGGTGATGATGTAATATTGCTATATAAATATTGGAAGTTGACGACGGAGAAGCTGAAATCGTCCCGTTTGCCATAAAGTTGAGTTGTTAGTTTGTCGTTAGTGTCTATGTCCAATGAACGATGCACCAAATGCGATGCACCCAAATTAGCATAACATATTTTCATACACATATACAAGAACACATTTTGAAATACAATGACATCTCCTGTACTGCACAGTGTGTGCAACCACAGTACCTTGTTCACTCCGCGGTCCCAGGGGGAATGGGTCATGATAGGGGATCACATTTTTACATAGGTATGTACGTGATCTTCAATAAGGACCACTGATATCAATGTGCAAGCATTGCATTGTAGTGCAGATTCATTTTTACTAGGGTTGGCTTACTTTACATAAGAATTAGGAAAACATTTTGAAGGGTAGGACTGGGCCACAATAAATCATATAATCATGTTTCATTTTGTTCATGGTGTCTTAGGTTACGGTGAGACTAATTTTAAATAGTACATGAATGTACACGTATGTCTCTCAACTAATATTGGATAAGCAAGAGCTTGTTCTGCGCATGAACTGTTTCTGAATCAAGGAAGGCTACTTACAAACAATTGTTGTGGCAGGGATTTTAACAGTCAAGTTTAAAGGCATCATTTCGCAAATTCAATGGTCGTTATAATAATCTAGTTTGTCCATACAACCTGCCTGATGTGTATAGCAATTGTTAAGCTGTTCTTTGAACACTGATTTTGACTACGGATTACTCCATTTACCTGATCAAGAGTGGTGTGATAGGTTGACAGGGGACGCTTACTCCTCATAGAAATCTTATACCACCTCTAGTATGTCCAGGGGTCTGTTTGTCCAACTCTTGTTTTGTTTGAGATTTACGAGATTGATCACTGTTCGTTATGTTCGCCTTTTCACATGAAAGTAAGGGGGAATCTTGGATCTACAGACGAGAGATACCATTTTAAATAGTCACTTTAATTTTAAGGTATCTCCATGTTGTGTTCGGTTAATCAAGTCAAAACCCCGTGGGGCTAGGCTGGAGCTATAGTATATGGAATCAAGCGTTGGGACTAAAGATCCTTTATCTTCTACTGAAGAACAGCAGGGCTAAGATGTTAACGTAAGAAATATTTCATTCACGCAAAAGGACATTATAGAAGAACGAATATGACTCAAGTGCGGTGTGGCCTATAAGCCTCTTGTTTCTAGTTTGTTGGATCTAAGCCAACCAGAAAGCTTGGAATTTCTCAGTCATGTAATACAAATTAATGTTTTTGATATAAAAGTTTCTTCAGCATGGAATCAAACTTTTTTATATCAAGTTCACAGAGCTATGACGACATACTGAAACCTTGTCTGGGTTCTATCGAAGATGTAAAATGATCAGACAAATCATGTTTGAATAGAGGTACAAATCGGATATACCAACATGTGACTACCTACTTATTTCAATGTACCATACTTAGTTGTACCTGCACATAATTTATTATACAGACCTATATCTTGATTGCACCCAAATGTACAATATTTACATTCACTAATCTCTTACTTATATTTCTTTGAAATTGACATTGCATTTACATCCAATATTTACATTCACTGAATCTTTTCTCTTATATTTCCTTTGAAATTGACATTGCATTTATCATCTAAATGATGTTTGTTGCAACCAGTAGATCCGGTTTGAAGTGTACATGTTCACATGGTCATTACCAAATATGGAGCGATTCTGAGCGTCAGGTTGATTGGCTGTTCCATTGATCAACATTATGGTATTTTAGTGCTTAAATTTAGTTTTAATGTTTAGAAAATGCATACAAATATAATATAAACAATAAATGCTTTTTTGTGTTTATTGGATGATGAAGGAAACTATCTTGCAGAAAAAAAATTCATAACCCGCTAACGCGGTTTATGATTTTTCTGCAATGCTAGTTTCCTTCATCACCAATAAACCAACAAGAAAGCATTTTATTGTTTAATAAATGCATGTTTGTTGCAAACTAGTTGGATCCGGTTTTGTAATGTCACCTGTTCGCAAGAGTATTACGAAATATGGAGCGAATCCGAGGTCAAAGGTGAATTGACTGTTCTGTTTTAAAGTAACGAAATGATCAACATTATGATATTTAGTTTCCTTCACACCACAATTAAACAACAAAGACAGCATTTTATTGTTTATTGATTGATAACCTCTCTTTTTTTTATTATTAAAGTTCAGATACCTGTGGTATAATCGGAACATTTATTCTCCTCACGCGTGTAAAAAACTCTCAATGGAAATGGAAGATCATGAATTATTACAGGTCTAAACTGCTATTCATCCATTCATTCATTGATATTTTATTTCCTAGAGATAACGACAATGAAAACATCACAAATATTACAAATATATTACATGTGGGATAGACCAAAAACAGTACGAAGAAAAAAAAGTTACAAATTAAAAAAAAAATGTACAAGGATGGGTATACGTCATTGTAACAGCTAACCTCCCTAGAAGTGACTTACTCCCCGTTGAACCAATGCCCTGTTGTAATGGGCTGTCGCAGCGCAGACAAATCTAAAGTTCGTAAGTAGAAAGGAGACATACTCTGCCTCTTGTAAAGGAATCATGGAAGTGTGACCGCCAAGCAAAACTAGGTACAATTTGTATTCTGTAAGCTGACCCAACTTTATACCTAAACATACATTAA
>CAJDSM010016937.1:16212-33666 GCA_903981925.1 Ostrea lurida | reverse complement strand
ACTCGACAAATGTATAAGTACACTCGACAAAAGTATTTTAGAAGTAAACTCACCAATACTGTCTGTGGCTTGAAATTCTTCCTCATGGATGTTGTTTACTTTACGTCCATCTTTAAAGAATTGCATATCATTAATTTTCTTTTCAAGATACTGAAATATTATGACTCGCTTTAAAAAGTTCTGATTTACATGTATATCAAAATAATCCTTATTTTCTATAAAACTTTTTTTTCAACACTCTTACTTTCAAACCAGGTGTCTGTCCAGTTTTTCTTTCTTAGACTGACGTAGTGCTGGTCATCAAAATGACCAAGTTGTAGAGGTTCGTTATCTGGTTCTGTGACGTCACTTTTTGGAAGACACGGCGTAATTGTAGTCTGATTATGACCACTTCCTATCGCGCTGATGATGGATATCGTTCTTCCAGTCACGCTACTAATCCCTCTGTAATTTAATCAGATTTGTTTTCAATGGTTGGCCATAGAACTATTTCATTGTTGTCTCTAATTTGGACCTACTTCGTCTTTCCTGTGTTGAACAGGTTATCTTTAGCTATTTATTTATACTTAGATTGAAACCAAACTTCAACCAGAGGTCGTTCCGCACGCAAAACTAACCTCTTCCCAATCGAATCACGCTCGTCAATTTCCGTATATCCGTAAAATAGACTCGGACTGGATGTCGGCGCAAGAATTCGCATCAAAATCGATGCATTTTTTCGCCGGAAGCGCGCATGTGGATTGACGTTAAAAGGCTAGAACTAATCCTCTATAAAATGTATTATTCAGAAGTCTGATTATGTTTGACTATATATTTGTTTTTGATTACCGATTAAAGTCTTTTTCACTCAACTGCAAAACGATATGGCATAGTAAATTGATATTAAAATTGGATATTTAGGTTATCAAATGCCATTGTTTTCAAAATCGGTACGGAAATATGTTTGACTGGTGACGTCATAGTACCATTTGCGTAACCAAAACTTTGATGGCGTCAATCTACATACGAGGCCAATCGGAATTCACGCCGGGGTGGCCCGCCGCCGCCCCCGCGCCCCCCCCCGTCAATTTCCGTAACCGGTAAAATAGACTCGACGTGATCGCGCAAGAATTGCATCAAATCGATTGCATTTTTCGCCGGAAGCGCGCATGTGGATGACGTTAAAGAAGACATAAGAACCGAATCCCATAAAATGTATTATTTAGAAGTATGGTTATGTTTGGGACTATAATATATAGTTAAAGTCTTTTTTCACTCAACTGCATAAAACATATTGCTTATATAATTGATATTATTGGAATATCTTATGCTATCTCAAATGCATCGTTCAAAATCATAACGTATGTTTTGACTGTGATCGTCATAATTACCGTTTGCGTATACACACTCTGATGGCGTCAATCTACAGACAGTTCATTTTCAGTTACGGGAATAGCCCGAGTAGTTACGATTGCAATACGAGGTCATTTTTCGGTTACGGGAATAAGCCGAGTAGTTACGATTGACCTCTTCCATTAGCATTCTGGGATTGGAATTTCGCGAATATCTTTTACATTTAACGCGAGGAATACAACGTCAGCCGACGTCAACTTGCATTGTGACGTCACGTATTAGCGCCGATGGTTCAATGCATTCCCGTTTTAAATAATAAAAAGTGCTCTATTTGAAGTTTTTCCATCTTTTCTATGTACTTGTAATATGAACGTTGCGCAAAATTAATTCATTTATAAAATTATATGCTTTTTATTACACGAGATCTCTGGTGATAAATTTGCGCTATGTAATCAGCCCGCGCTGTAATCGCGGATGTGGAATATCCCAAATGGGGATAAGTTGTGCGTCAAACGGTAGGGGTCTGTGTGCTAAGACACAGGGCATTATGGGTAGGATGAGATTGAAACATCACGAATGAAAGTTTTAAAAGTTCTACAAAGGTAGACCTATGCATAGCGCTGAGATTTCTTCGAAGTTTTTGGCCCCAATCTTTTGGCTCTACATTGATCACGTTTATAAAGTTTTACTTTCATGTTTCGGATTTCCAACATTTCGGTTTGAGCATCACTGAAGAGACACAATTTGTCGAAATGCGCATCTGGTGCATAAAAATTGGTACCGTATATGATTTATATTATGACCCCTGGGTCGAGGCCTCTGCTGGTGGACTGTTAGTCCCCGAGGGTCTCTACAGCCCAGTTGCTATGTACTATGTTACTAGCTTGAAATACGGATATGTATTTAATTGCAGTGGTAAAATTAGAAATTCGTATCAAAATTAAGGATTATCTCCCTCAGGCATAGCTCTGATCCTTCGAAGTTTTTGGCCCCAATCTTGTGGCACTACATTGATCACTTTTATAAAGTTTTACTTTCATGTTTCGATTTCCTAACTTTCGGTTAGAGCATCACTGAAGAGAACATAATTTGTCGAAATGCGCATCTGTGCATAGAAATTGGTACCGTATATGATTTATATTGTACACGTCCATTGCAACACGGGACCTCAGTGTTAAGGAGAAAAATTACACAACAGGAATCAAATTTGAATGAAAAGTGGATGATAAACAAAACACTGTTTTAAAAATATCAAATTTGCTTCATTTAGTTAAAAATAGTTTGAGCAGAAAGTAATCTGGAAAAAATTGAAATCCCTGCTCGTCTTCTTCTACAGATCAACATTCGACTCGTTAACCGACTGAGCTACATAACCACCGTGACACATCGTTACTCTGATCCAACTATTCCGTCACGTCGGATCCAACTATTCCTTATGGGGATTTAACATTGGGAGAAACCAGAGGAACGTGTATTTGATTTCATAGCTCTAATAAAGCTTATGTTCTCAAAATAAGCAAGTCGCTGCACTGTCGGAATGCCATAAGCATCTTTTGATGCTACAAATAAGTGAAATAACATCGAAAGATGCACCACTTTCCCAAACACTCTGCACTTATCTGTGGCAATGACAAAAAAACAGTAAACTTTTGCTCTTTTGAAGCTCCAGAGCTCTTATTACAACTGTTTAAAGATAATACTTTGTTAAGTACTTTCATGCAAAAAATTGAATGAAATGATCCACCAAAACCATGTTATTTTTTTGTTTTTTGATGTAACGTAGGATGCAACTATTCTAGGATGAGTAACGTATGACATAACCATTCTTATCAAGCATTTGTAAATCATTATTTTTGGCTTGTCACAAAACACAAAATTTTGAAGTTTGCAATCCCCACTTTCTGTGATTTTTTTTTAAGTTTGCCCCCCCCCCCTTTTCAAAATCCGTCCTACGCCTCTGCAACCAACCTCATATAACGCGCAATCAGTTGAATCGAGAACGTATGATAATGTGCAATTCCATTACCATAGCAATTGCATTACTGTATTATCTATTCTGTTTCACGTAAGATCCCTGTAGGACTGGTGTTTCATATAATAGCAAAAGGGCACTTACCGTCTCAACTTAATGTGAAATAGCATTGTGTGTGCAGTAAGTGTTGGAGATATTACAAACAGTGATATGAGATGGACGTGCTAAATGGAATTGAACAAATGGATGAGGGCAGGAAGGGGGTTACAATTGGGAGGGAACGGGTTTTAAGGAATGATGGAGTGACGAAAGAGAAAAAGGACGGACATGGAGACATGATAAAGGGAGGGAGACAGAGGATGGAAGGCTGAGCTGTCAGAGAATTGATAATCAAGATTCCAGTCCATGGGACGATATATATCAAAAATGGCGATCAGCGCTTTATATGCACTGCGGGCGTAATGACCATAATGTATACTAACCGTAAAATAAGTTGATCGCCCCACACTTTGTCAGTAGCCATTCTAGAGAGATATTCATCCCAAGATTCAGTCGATAAAAACATTGCCAGATGAGTCCCATCTTCATGATGGGGATTCGCTCTTAAAAATTCCACCGCTAGGCGGCGTAAGGTGCTGGCCGTCAAATGAAACTCCCCATTCATTCTCAGCTGATCAACGACAGAGCGGAATAGGCAGTTTCCGTCGGGGACAACATCATGAATTTCACAATCAATGCTCTCAGTCAGTTGTTCCATGATAGTGATCATATTTCCGGTCTTGCAGCTTTTGCATTGCCCACAACCTTCAAAACATGAACACGGCATCAGAAGCTGAACTCTGTTCTGTTCCATCGAGTTCTAAGGAATAGAACCACAGATCTTCAAAACAAAACAATATTTGTAGAAACATACAGTAAAACACGGTTACAGCGAACACGCTTACAGTGAATTGACACTTACAGCGAAGTAATTTCCATGCCCTGTAGATTCAAGACATATTGCAATCTTATTGGATACAATGCATTGTGTTAATATTAAACACATCCTAAACACTTCACTATTACCATGCTTTACAATAAAAAGAACTTCACTATCAGCATAAATGCTATCAAGTGGCAATATTACAAAAGGATCAACTTAAAGGGGCATGGACACATTTTAAACTATAAATGTTCAAAGACTAGATTGCCAATTTTAATATTTACAATGCTTGACTAAGGTATTTCTAATGGTCAGGAAAATTTTTAACGTCATCTGTTGACTTCCAAGTGAGTTACAGCATTTTAAATTCTTTGTGATGCAAACAAGGCCCGAGCCATAAATTTGCTTACATACATTGAATATGCTAAACATTCCATTTAAAGCTGATTTTTTTCAAATTAGAAGTTTATTCTAAACACAATTAAACAGTGTCTAGTGTTTCTCACATCTAATATTGTTTTAAACATTATATTTTCTACGAAGCAATCTTTTTGTAAATGTAAACAAGGCTCGAGCAAAGATTTGTGGGCGCTGTATTTTACTTGTAACTCAACAACTGACTTTAAAAGTTTTGCTAACAACTACAAATAACTTGATTAAGCATTTTAAACATCGAAATTGGCAATCTATAATTTGAACGTTTTTAGCTCTAAACTTGTCCATGTCCCTTTAAGTCTGTACTGATAATTTTTAACTTTTGTAAATAAAGGTGAATCAGATGAATTAGATTAAAATTCGTACGTCTCAAACCGTACAGATATCACACAATAAGAAAATATAGAGAATTATAACAGAGAACAATGATTAATTTGGTCAGTCGTGAGGCTAAGTTTCACAATTTTGTTAGTAATGAAAGTAAAACCTAATGTGCATCTACTCATTCGATACCCGCATATCAAATTTCAGATCCCAACGTTGAGGTATTGCAGAACTATAATTGGCACAAAGTCCCATGAAAAGAATGAAGATATCGAACAGTGACCAATATTGCAAGTCCCAAACAGAATAAGAAGAGCTGGACAAACACGGACCCCTGGACACACCAGAAGTGGGATCAGGTGCCTGGGAGGAATAAGCATCCCCTGTCGACCGGTCACACCCACCGTGAGTCCATTGTCTAGATCAGGTGAAAGGACTAATCCGTAGTCAAAATCAGTGCACAAAGAATGGCTTAACAATTGCCATGAAACACATCAGAGAGCATTAGACCCAATGGCAGGTTGACTTGTATGGACATAAATATCTAAGTCTTAATAATGATTAAACTGTGACGAAACTTAAACTTGATCTGTAGTTTTAAGGTAGTACATGTAAGCATCAAACCAAATCCCTGCTTCCTAAATCAAATCAGTTCGGAAAACAAAATTCAATTTTCGTTATAACTTGATCTGCATGTATCCACATATAAAGTTTCAGATTCCTTAAGTTAAAGCTAATACAAAAAAGGCCCGGAAAACGATTTACGGTACAAAGTTCAAATATCACTTAGTTGTGACGTTTAATTTTCATCTGTAACATACAGTAGTTACCAAATTTCATCTTAGATTGATTCATAATGATAATAGTTCAAAAAACTAAGATGGGACAGACGGAGTACAAACTATAGTAGTCCCCTTCGGCTCCAATCGGCAATCCTCGTGTGATTCCGCCGGTAGGGACTAATTACCTAGGTAATACTGATAACCAAATATACTATTGTTGATTTAAAACTTACATTATCAAAATGCACCATATCAAATAGTTGAAAGTTAAATACATGCTCAAAGTTTAAATAATGTTAGGGATTGTATTATTCTCAAAACTCGCAAGTCCGTTGCTGAAAAAAAATCATGACAATTTGACTAAACTTTCCATTTTTGGAGAACCAAACAAAAATGCATGCTAAATGCATACATTATCACAATGTATCCTCTAGAAATCTTATAATTAAAACAGACATCATCAATATCCCTGATTACAGACTAAGATAATTATTACATTACGACAGATGTTAAACCATGCCTCAAAGGAAATACTGAAAGGAAACATTTGATATACACAAAAACACCAAGATTCAGTAATCAGGAAAAATCCATTGTGTCAAAATTTTAAAGCCCACCCACATAAAGACAGTTCAGTTTTAGTATCAGTCATTTACTAGTTATGGTATACTATATGATATAAGGAACCTTTGTGTATAACACATTGAAGAGTTCCATAGAGTGGTTTTGTTTTCACCTGTGTAAACTAACCAATGAACAAGTGAAGATAGAAAATAATGACAACTCAAAAATCCTATAAAAAGAGAACGGTAAACACAGACTCTTAAAGATATCAGAATGTGATAAGGTTTTAGAAGGAGTAAGCGTTCCCTATTGACCGGTCACACTCCCTGTGATCCCTAAATCTTGAACAAGTAAACGGAGTAATCCGTAGTCAAAGTCATTATGCAAAGAACGGGGTAACAATTGGTATGAAACACGTGAGAAGCAGTCGACCTATTGACAGGTTGTATCTGTATATTGTGTCATGATGCGGTACTTTTTCCCTTTGATCTTGCTGTACTTTAAATCAGACAGAAAACGGTTGGCAGATTCCCAACCGTACAATAACTTCTAGGGGCGGAGCTTAGCTGTACTATAACTTCCAGGGAACTGTACTATAATTCCAGGCATAAAACCAGAAGGCACAATTTTGAAAACATTATCAGTGATAAACATTTAAAAATGCAGCTTATAAACAATTAAGCATAAATTAAGCATGTTCAATTAACACGCGGAGTGTAGCACACTTAATCGGCAGATTTAAAGGGAGTCCCCCCCCCCAATAATTTTCAATTTAAGATAAATCATAATCTTTTTTATGTCCCAAGTTAACACCCCACCAGGAGGCTTTGTTTAATTTTTTGCTCAAGGCAGGCAGAAAACAAAACACCAATTGAAAGAAAATTGTCATTTATTATGTAAATGACGCTATCAAAACTACTATACAGTTGCATATCATCATAACACAAAATTAACTATAGGGGGCCAGGAGACTAGTAAACATTTGGACAGATCAATTTGTAAAAAAAATAGTGTAAAAGAAAGCAATCATTCTTCCGCTCTAAGAGAAATCATGAGACTTATTGATTTATTGTATCTTTTATGGGATAATTCGTATTTCATTTTTATAAGAAACTTTTAAGATTGTGGTTATTTCATTAATTTCAACGTCATTAAAAATGACAAAAATAGTAAAGAGCTTTAACAGGGGTGTTACCAAGAGCCCATGGGACTTGAAGCGGCCTCAGACCCCTACCTTAGACTCCTCCCCCACCCCTCACTACTTCAATTCATTGATCCACCTTAGTAAATTTTATGCATGCAATGAAGTACTTACCGTGCACAATCCCGTTATGTTCAATCCTGTTTACTCTCAGGTGTTTTTTTTTTTTTGTTTTTTTTTTTTAACAAATCCAAGTGCATGCATATTTGAAATAACGTAATGGCATTCAATTCATTTTAAAACACTTAGCCAAAAAGTTAATACCACCGATCTTCATCATGTTGAATGTTGCGATTGTTTCCAACTTTTGACACCCCAGACTTCCTACGTCACGTCGCGTGCAACTTCATGTCAATGCTGTTATGAATATTCATGACACAAGACATTTACAATACTGTCTTCGTTGTAATAGAATTTTTGGTACAGGGGGCGTGGCAGTCTCGTCGTGCGCGACTCGACTGCCACGCCCTCTGTACCAAAAATTCATACAAACGAAGACAGTACTGTAAATATAACTTAGATCGTTATAACGATCGAGAAATGCTGACTTTAAACGAGACTTGAAATCCTGGTGATATCAACCTCTTTGTCAATAGCCGGTTTTGATTTAAAGAGTGGTCATATGCAGAACAAGCTCTTGTGTATGAATGGAAATGTGTGATACTAATTTTGGTGCACCGTATGTGACGCACTTCGAAAAAATAATTTCTTATCAGCGATGCTTTGAAGTCTAAAAGGACAATAAAAACATGAGGTCTCAATAATGAGTGATCTCAGAATGACGGAAGTGGGAAACAGACTAGCCCCATGGAGAATATACCACGGTATACATCCTGATATGTCTATTCTTTGGTTGACTAAACAGTGCATTTATGCTGACTTTAAACGAGTACTTGGAAAACATCTAATTTGATTAACAGGCTTTTGTGCACATAAGCAAATAATGTATATAAATGAGAAGATGACAAACATCGGTCAATCCCCTTGCAAAATCGAGAAGAGGGCACATACGACCCCTCAGAAACATCAGAGATGCGATCAAAAGCCAAGAAGGAGTAAGCATTCCCTGTTTACCGATCACACCCACCGTGAGGCTCAGCCCCATCACCTGTCTTGTTAGGTAAACGTGACCCGAAGTCAAAATCGACCTACCAACTTGCATGACAATTATACAACAACGGACTGCATTTGAAAAGGAAAACATGATACTAAACATAGAATTTGCAAAGTAGTGACTTAAAATGAGATCACTGAAACATTCTACTCGATTTGTCAATACCAAGCCTCGGTTTATAAGTTGATAATACACAGAACATGCATAATTACCATCAGCATATCCGTAGAAACATGGGTACATATCTGAAAAGCAATACATCATTTCCTTTTAGCTTCAAAAATTCGCATTTCCTTCCATGATATAGGACTTCATCTCGTTGTATTTTCAGGCTACTTACCAGTGCTTGTATAAAGGTCTCGTCTTGAGCTTTTGGGAGGTTCTCTCTCCAGATCGCAGTAATCAAAGATATATTTCTGCGTCTCCTCCTCCCGTCCTATACTGCGAGTCCCGTGGGTACGGCTGTCAGTTTGGTGGTTATGGTTACACTGGTGGTGCTGGTGATGGCAGTGGTGGTGCTGGTGGTGACAGTGCTGGTGCTGGTGGTTACAATGGTGGTGCTGATGACGATGAGTTGGGTAATGGTCTTCATCATCGTCTAAATCGTCAGAATAGTCATCGGCTGTGACAAGAGTATATTCACAATACAAGTCAGCTTGGCTGATTCATTTCACATTCAATTAATATGCGCAACATCGATTCAATTAATATGCGCAATAATTGAATTTTAGCGGGCAACAATTCAATTAATATGCGCAATAAAACAAAAAATTAAATACGGGCAATATTTCAACTATTTCTATATTCAATTGAATTAAGGATATCAATGATTTCATTAATGCTTGCAATAATTATTTTAAAGAAAGCAATTGCACATGCATTTATTAAAAGAAATCTCAAATTCAATATATCTACAATTGAATTAATGGTGTCTAACTGAATTGATCAATGCTCTCTTTACAAGAATTGATTGCGCATTACTTCCCTATACAAAATATCTGTAAACAATATTAAAAATATTTTAGAAATTGCGAGCAACAATTTTTAACATGCACTACATTGAATCAATGATTGATGCTGCATGAATTTAATGGACGAGAGCAATAAGGGATGGATGTCATGCTCGCATCCATTCCATTCCTAGTATTGCGTGCAATAATGATTTGATGCACGCGATAATTGAATTGATTTTAATCAATGAACGCAAGATATTTAATTGATGTGTACATTAATTCAATTATCTCGTGCAATGATTGACTTGTTGCGCGCATTAATTAAAGTGATGCAAGCATCAATTCAATTAATGCGTGCAAAAATTGAATTATTTAAGAAATCTTCAATTGAATGAGCTTATGCTAATTTGGCGTTCCATACAACTATGACGTCTTATCTGTATCAGGTTTGAATTGTTTGTGTTATTAACTGAGAATTAGCCTAACGTTAAATGTACTTCTACTGACCTCGACACTAGAGAACAATACTGACCATAAAAATTACGAATTAGGACTAAAATGAAATTTTATAGGCATTCTTTAAATTTTCTTGTTTTGCGGAGGCCAGAAGGGCTGTTATCATACAGATTCCTTTTATTTTGAAATGATATTTTTAAAAGATGATTTACTTATTGGCAGATAAAAGGAATTAAATAATATTACCATAGTCCCCTCTTAAAGGAATGTTGGGGAGGTCTGTTTCGTCGATACTTTTAGGACCAGCATGCATAGATCTATAACTCACGGCTAGCGTGAACATACTTCCCACACCAGCATCGCTCATCTCGCTGGTAGAGTCGACAGCATTACATTCAGCATCTTCTTTTGAACGAATGGCTTGTTTCATTGAATTTCCTTCTTCAGAACCCTTGTTCCATGGTAATTTAGATGCGCCGGGGTTGATAAAGACGATCAATTTTGAATTTTCGGGCAACAAATGCTTTTTGTCTGCTCGTCTGTCATGAGTCTCTTTGACAAAGAAGTCATTGTGAATTTCATCCTCGTCACTTTCATCACCACGTGCGCGTATTTTGGCGGGAAAAGACACATATTGTCCATTGGCAAAAGATTGGGTATCCACCGGAAGAGAGTCGCTATCTGAAAACACACTCTGCGTCCCGGATATCAGTGAATCATTCTGTATATTCTCAGTCGAATCTGCTCTGATATTCAATTCGCCATCTTTTATTCGTAAGTCAGTATTACATTTTGACGTTTGACTGGGTGAACTTGACGATTTCCAGATATTCTTCAAAAATTCAAGCTGTTTAGATTTATCTTCAGGTCGAGTCTCAGTATTTTCCATCCCTGCTTTGCTTCTGTATATAGATGTAAGATTTTTTGGAAACAAGATTTGGTAATTATATTCTATACATTTACCACACAACATTGGGAGAAGCAGGTTGTTGGCGCGCGCATACTGTAACAGTATGTCGGTGTTGCATGTTTTTTTTTTTTATGCATTTAAAATTATTTATTGCTTTATTGCCCTATGCCCTAATCGACATTATGCAAAGGATCTGAAAGCGCTTGACTAAATATAACAAAATCATCCTGTTCCTATCCAATATTTTCCTTAACTAGATACTGTTTTCATAAAGTTGAAATACGGCTAAAAATAATCATTTGATCTCCTAAGTTGGCACCAATTTATGCGAGGGGGAAACTGTTTGAATAAGATAGCAATTCGTACGTGTACTGCTATAAAATTATATTAAGCAATTGAGTTTAAGGAAGTTAGCTCCTGAGCTTTTAAGCACAACTGCGCAGGATGCTATAACTAAGTACATGTATTCACTGGTTCAACATTAATCCCATTGGTCTAAAAATATTACCCATCTAAACTGAACCCAATTCAGTTGATAAATTCTGTGTCAATTCAAATTGTGAAGGGGTTTGGTAGAGACAATATTTTGTGATGGAGGGATTGATTAATCGATTATACCATATAAGACTTTTGACTTGTTTCTCAATCTTTAAAATGCATTGTATGTAAACATGACCTAAACTTATTTTTCTGAATAAAATATTGTTTAAACTAAACTAACAAAAAATCAACAAACAAACAAAACAAAAACAAAAAAAAAAACCAAAAAACAAAAACAAAAACCAATTTACGATACGGAAGTTGATTTAGTCAATAAGAAGGACTATTGACAAATCAGTAGTCAGTAACTGCTTTATCATGTCTTGTTTAAGCATTTACTTAAAGAGGTTCGCACCTGAGGTTTGGGCTAATGTCAATTTTTTTAGGAAGTGTATTTTGTATTTCTATCTTGAAAGAGAATTGGGAAATTAAAAAGAAAAACTGGGGTTGATATGCTTGTTATTGAGCTACAGTGTTTTAAACATGACATTTTTGCATTTAAAGTTTACTGAAGACTCCATTTGTCTGTTGTTGTAAACAAATCATAAACAACACAAATCAATCATTACATAGAATAGATACATAACCATGTCTTTTTACAGTACAGATATAAAAAAGTTTAATACTTGTAATGGAAATAAATAAATCAGACCTTTTTGCACTTCATATACGGAAAAACTCATGATATCACATTTCAAAGTTTAAAAAGACATATTGGGAATGAATGTAAATTTTTAAAATTTCACGTAATTTTCAAAGTTTTGTCTTAAAATATAAAATGGAAGTAAAAAAAAAGTGGGGGATTAGGGTCTTTTATTTTTAAATTATTGGCCAAAATATGATGAATTTTCACACAGATTTTCAAGTAAACTAACTTCGACATTTTTAAGAATCAGTGTTCTATTTCTATTTGGGAAAATACATCAACAAAAATAAATGACATAATTTTAACCAGCTCCAAGTCTGAGGTACTTGTATCATAGATTTTAGAAACTGAAATATACCTTTAGGGTATAAAAATAGAAGTTTATTGGATGAAATAGAAACTGTAAAATCATGCAGATTTTGAATTTTCGATTAATCAATCCATCCGCCACAAAATATAGTCCATTCCAAACCCTTCCGGGTAGCCACAGGCACTTGACGTTTTAAATATATTGGGTGAAAAAAATCTTCCCGATCCCGTAAACGAATTAATATGACATATTTAGTTACAGGGAAGATTTTTTTTTTCAAATATATTTAAAACGTCAGTGCCTGGCGGTGAGCATAGTGGTTAAAGCACTTGCTTCTCCACCGCTGCGACGCCGAGTTCGATCCTCGTGATCGCAGTAGTTGCATGTGATGAGGGTATGGTGGTCGCCCCACTCGGACACGTGGTTTCCTCCGGCACTCCGGTTTCCTCCCACAAAATGACCCCCTCACGCCAAAATCTGTGCAAGTCGGTAAAATAGCTAGTTTATAGCTAATGTGAATTGTTGATGTATAAGTCCGACTTACAAAATAAAGCTTAATTAAATTTAAATTTTAAATTTAAATTTCAAAATTTGAATCGACATAAAATTATTGATTGAAATAGGGTGCAGTAATATATGGGTAATAGTTACTATACCAATGGGATTAGTATTGAACCAATGAATACTTAGTTATATAGCATCCTGCGCAGTTGTGCTCAAAGGCTCAGGAGCGTAATTAGTACGGTATGATAATTTGTGGACATGGCTATGCAGGCACAGCTGTTTATACCCCCGACGACATCCATAAAATAAGAATTCAATACTCTATATTTACATTCCTTAACTTTATATTTTATAAATGTTAGAATTTAGTAATCTTTATTCAAAATTTCGCCATTCAGAACTGGTATGAGAATAAATGAAGAGCCGAAAATCAGCCTTTGTGATACTACTAATGAAATGAATATTAGTGCATTAGATAAATACTTATCCTCGTTATTTACATTGAAATTTTACTTGGAAGTTTTCATCATATGTTTTACTTATGTATTTTCTTTTTTTTTTTTAAATAAATACTACGTATACAATAGCAGATTAAATGACAGGAGTATATGTAGTTCCATTTTTGTATTAATACGCCGTGACCGTTTGTAAGTGTGTTATAGAAATTTGAATTTTTTCATCAGTGATGAGAAATACTGTACACTGAATATATAATATATTAAGCATTAAATTTTTATTTTTGGATGTCGTCGGTGGTAAACACACCTGGTGTGCCAAAAAATATGGAATATCGTGCGTTAGCTTTAATCCCCTCCGAGCTTCGACATACTTCTCAGTGTGTCAACTGGTTCGTCACCCAGAAAACTTCTCATCCTGCTGATTTTAAATTTCAAGTTCAAGTCATCATTCGTAAAAATAAAGAATCTACTAACATGTACATGTAAGGTTTATTGCTAATCATCAGCGGGATAGGACAGGCGCAATTAGGCATGCGGACAACCAACCTTTTTTTATAAAACAAATATCCATGGGACGTAAACTAATTTAAAACCATTCATCCTTGGGACATCAACATTTTAAAAATAAATATCCTTGGGACATCAACTATTTTTAACACACCATGAGACTCAAAATAAGGTTAAGGAATATCTTCCGATTTTTTATTTATTATTTTTATTTTTTTGTTTTTTTTTTTTTTGGTAAAACGAATAAAAAAGATGTGACATTTACATTATCTTTTTTAAATTTTGAATAATACCTTCAAACAACTATCTCTAATCTCTATGCAATATATCACGTATCAATAGTTCAAGTAGATTGTACACACACAGTTAATAAACAAACACATTGCAAACATTAGAAAATATTAAAAACACCCAATGTGGAAAATTTTTCATTTTATAGTAACATTATTAACTATGAGACAAAAAAATAGAAATAAAACCATATTTGTCTTCCAATTCTAGAAATCTACGCTCTTACCTTGCAAAGCTTAAGGATAAGTTGCACATCAACTATATATAGAACACAGTAGATATTGCAAACCTGTCATTCTAAGAGAAACAGACTTTGTTACCATTGTAAGACTATCGTAGAAATGAAAAAACAATTTTTGCTTGATTGTCCTTTTTACAAACATATGATAAAAAAGAATTCAAAATATATCATATATTAATCCTGTTTCTTTTTCTGAATTCTCTCAATCGAAATTTTCGTTTATATTAGGACTCTTTTATCCAGAAACAAAGCATTTGTTACAGTTATAAAACATGTTGCACAGTATATAATATACATGTAAATACATGTGCTTAATTGCCAATAAACAATAGCATGAATGAAATACAAATCGTATTTTCCTTTTTCACTGTTTTAATTCCCACGCAACACAAAGTATTTTATTGTCTGAATACATGGGGCAGTACTTTTTACTGATTTCAAACGCATGGACCCACAACAATTTTTTTTTTTTCATGGATAATCAAAATTTTGCACCAGTCTATCCGTGACCAGTCCCTTCCGACCATTAAAGGGTCAAAGCCATGAAGTATTTCAGCAATATAAATAACGAACAGTGCATCAATCTTGTAAGTCCCCAAATAGAATCAAAATAAGAGTTTGGGCAAACACGGACCTCGGGACACGCCGGGATGGGATCAGGTGCCTAGGAGGAGTAAGTATCCCTGTCGACGGTTACATCCGTCGTGAGCCCATGTCTTAATCAGGTAAACGGAGTAAATCCGTATGTCAAAATCAGTGTAGAAAACGGCTTATGAACACATCAGACAGCACTTGACCTATGGCACCATACTGGCATACTAGATCGTTATACATGTATATACAAGTAACGACCATAGAATATTTGCGAAATGCTGCCTTTAAAGGGCATGGACACGTTTTTGAACTAAAAATGTTCAAATTATAGGAATGCCAATTTTGAGTGTTTAAAATAATACGTAAATCAAGTTATTTTCTAGTGAGTCAGCAAAAACTTGAAAGTCGGGTTGTTGAGTTACAAATTAAGATACAGCGATCACAAATCTTCGCTATGTAAAACAAGGTTCGGAGCCTTGTTTACATTTAAAAAAAGAATGCTCGTAAGAAAATATCATGTTTAAAAACAATCTGAGATGTGAAAACACTAGACACTATTTAATTTGTTTAGAATGACTAAAATCTGCTTTGTTAATGGAATGTTTAGAAGCATATTCAATATATGTTAGACAAAATCGTGGCTCGCGGCCTTGTTTAGCTAGAACAAAAATTGTAATCTAAAATTTGAACATAAAACCCCTGCCAACAACAGCTTCTGACGTAATGGGTGGTTGTCGATCTCTCTCTCCTCTCTCTCCTCTCTCTCTCTCTCTCTCTCTCTCTCTCTCTCTCTCTCTCTCTTCAGTTTAGTCATACTATCACTGTATACACATAAATTTATACAAATCAATGAATCGTCGTCTCAAACTATTTTAAAAAACAAGTATGCAAAGCAATTCAAATTCCCTTCAATACATGTATACAATAACGTACAAGTACATACTACATTATATCAGTTATACGTCAAGGTATTTAGTATTTGGCCATTGAATCAAATTGTACAATATTCAAAACGAAAACAGGACTCACCCTCTACATAACAGCATTTGCCCGAGAAAAAAAGTACCTTTTTAAAATAATATATCAAATACCTGCAAGTGCAATGTTTAGTTCTGAAAAATCCCCGCGCATCCTCCATTAATCCAGACATGCAAATGGAAATGCGCGATAAACCAAAACGAAAGTAGAAAATTTTCAGCATTGTACTTTTGAAAATCCATTGAGTCTAAAAATAAACCAAACTTACTCAAAAGGAAAATAACATTAAAAGAGTCTACAATTTTCGAATAATGTCAAACATTCATCGATTTTACATGATGTTTACATTACGTTTATCTGTTTTAATTATCACATTAAAAATATTTCACTGCCAATTTTTGGATATTTTATTTGAAGATACACATTCAACTTTACCAGAAACGATACATGGAGATAAACCATATACTATAATATATATAAAGAACTTGCAAAGTTCAAATGCTAATGGTCAAAACGCAGACAATCACCGACTCTAGATAGCTATTTGAGGAGCCTGATTTCGCCAATGCCTACATAATGAGATCATGAATGTACGAGAAGCGTATTAGGGGCCGCAACAGTACTTTTATAAATTTGATAACAGATTATCAATTTGTATAAACAAATAACAAATTTGTGTATAACAAATTATCAATTTGATAGAACAGATATTAATTTTTGATTATAACAAATGATCAATTTGTTATAACAGATTAGTAATTTAATATAACAAATTATCAATTTGTTATAACAGATTACTAATTTTTATAACAAATTATATCAATTTGAATTGATAACAAATTAGTAATTTGATATAACAGATTATTGATTGTTATAAAAATTACTAATCTGTTATAATCAAATTACTAATCTGTTATATCAAATTAATAATTTGTTAAAACAATATAGCTTTTTTCATAGAATATATTTTTATTGCCATTAGAAACATATACAAGACAAAACACAGCAATATGATAAAACTGGGCAGGACAACACACAACACTCCCTCTGATATCTATCATGATGATTTATTATAAAACGACATAGCAAATCCATATAATATCATAAGATATGTACCACTAGATCACAAATTGTACTTTGGTTAGACCCAGATTAGGAATATGTATATTGTATGAAAAATTTTCCTGAGATGACCTCAAGTAAAGAAATTAGTTATACGGTGTATCTTGATAAGCTCACATTGTGAATGTGGACATGCAGATTTTATATTACAGATCTAAGCTAGGTAAAGGTAGATCTTCCCGTGCATGCATCGTTTTTAAATTCATCTTTCTTTCTAGAAAAGATTACATTATCGCTATTGTAGTAATTTAAAATATAATGTAAAACCAAAGAAATTATGATAAGCAATTTATCTTGA
>CAJDSM010016937.1:0-16128 GCA_903981925.1 Ostrea lurida | reverse complement strand
AATTTAAAATTTAAATTTAATTAAGCTTTATTTTGTAAGTCGGACTTATACATAACAATTCACATTAGCTATAAACTAGCTATTTTACCGACTTGCACAGATTTTGGCGTGAGGGGGTCATTTTGTGGGAGGAAACCGGAGTGCCGGAGGAAACCACGTGTCCGAGTGGGGCGACCACCATACCCTCTCACATGCAACTACTGCCGATCACGAAGGATCGAACTCGGGTCGCAGCGGTGGAGAAGCAAGTGCTTTAACCACTATGCTACCGCCAGGGCACTGACGTTTTAATATATTTGAAAAAAAAAATCTTCCCGTAAACTAATAATATTGTCATATTATTCGTTGTTACGGGATCGGGAAGATTTTTTTTCAAATATATTTAAAACGTCAAGTGCCTGTGGCTACCCGGAAGGGTTTGGAATGGACTATATTTTGTGGCGGATGGATTTGATTAATCGAAAATTCAAAATCTGCATGATTTTTACAGTTTCTATTTCATCCAATAAATTCCTATTTTTATACCCTAAAGGTATATTTCAGTTTCTAAAATCTATGATACAAGTACCTCAGACTTTGGAGCTGGTTAAAATTATGTCATTTATTTTGTTGATGTATTTTCCCAAATAGAAATAGAGAACATGATTCTTTAAAATGTCGAAGTTAGTTTACTTGAAAATCTGTGTGAAAATTCATCATATTTTGGCCAATAATTTAAAAATAAAAGCCCTAATCCCACTTTTTTTTACTTTCCATTTTATATTTTAAGACAAAACTTTGAAAATTACGTGAAATTTTAAAAATTTACATCATGTCCAATATGTCTTTTTTAAACTTTGAAATGTGATATCATGAGTTTTTCCGTATATGAAGTCAAAAAGGTCTGATTTATTTATTTCATTACAAGTATTAAACTTTTTTATATCTGTACTGTAAAAAGACTATGGTTATGTATCTATTCTATGTAATGATTGATTGTGTTGTTTATGATTTTGTTTTACAAACAACAGACAAATGGAGTCTTCAGTAAACTTTAAATGCAAAAAATGTCATGTTTAAAACACTGTAGCTCAATAACAAGCATATCAACCCCAAGTTTTTCTTTTTAATTTCCCAATTCTCTTTTCAAGATAGAAATACAAAATACACTTCCTAAAAAAATTGACATTAGCCCAAACCTCAGGTGCGAACCTCTTAAGTAAATGGTTAAACAAAGAATGATAAAAGCAGTTACTGACTACTGATTTTGTCAATAGTCCTTCTTATTGACTAAATCAACTTCCGTAATCGTAAATTGGGTTTTTTTTGTTTTTTGGTTTTTTTTTTGTTTTTGTTTTGTTTGTTTGTTGATTTTTTGTTAGTTTAGTTTAAAACAATATTTTATTCAGAAAAATAGTTTAGGTCATATGTTTACATACATGCATTTATTAAAGATTGAGAAACAAGTCAAAAGTCTTATATGGTATAATCGATTAATCAATCCTCATCAAAAAATATATTGTCTCTACCAAACCCGTTCACAATTTGAATTGGACACAGATTTATCAACTGAATTGGTTCAGTTTAGATGGGTAATATTTTTAGACCAATGGGATTAATGTTGAACCAGGTGAATACATGTACTTAGTTATAGCATCCTGCGCAGTGTGCTTAAAAGCTCAGGAGCTAACTTCCTTAAACTCAATTGCGTTAATATAATTTTTATAGCAGTACACGACGAATTGCTATCTTTATCAAACAGTTTCCCACCTCGCATAAATTGGTGCCAACTTAGGAGATAACATGATTATTTTTAGCCGTATTTCAACTTATAATGAAAACAGTTATCTAGTTAAGGAAATATTGATAGAAACGATGTTTTGTTATATTTAGTCAAGCGCTTTCAGATCCTTTGCATAATGTCGATTAGGGCATAGGGCAATAAAGCAGATAAATAATTTTAATTGCATAAAAAAAAAAACACAATGCAACACGACATACTGTTACAGTATGCGCGCAGCCAACAACCTGCTTCTCCCAATGTTGTGTTGTAAATGTATAGAATATAATTACAAATCTGTTTCAAAAAATCTTACATCTATATACAGAAGCAAAGCAGGATGGAAAATACTGAGACTCGACCTGAAAGATAAATCTAAACACTTGAATTTTTGAAGAAATATCTGGAAATCGTCAAGTTCACCCAGTCAAAGCAAAATGTAATACTGACTTACGAATAAAAGATGGCGAATTGAATATCAGAGCAGATTCGACTGAGAATATACAGAATGTTCACTGATATCCGGACGCAGAGTGTGTTTTCAGATAGCGACTCTCTTCCGGTGGATACCAATCTTTTGCCAATGGACAATATGTGTCTTTTCCGCCAAAATACGCGCACGTGGTGATTGAAAGTCGACGAGATGAATTCACAAATGACTTCTTTGTCAAAGAGACTCATGAAGACGAGCAGACAAAAAGTTTTGTTGCCCGAAAATTCAAAATTGATCGTCTTTATCAACCCCGGCGCGATTAAAATTACCATGAACATAGGTTCTGAAGAAGGAATTCATGAAACAAGCCATTCGTTCAAAAGAAGATGCTGAATGTAATGCTGTCGACTCTACAGCGAGATGAGCGATGTGGTGTGGAAGTATGTTCAAGCTAGCCGTGAGTTATAGATCTATGCATGCTGTCCTAAAAGTATCGACGAAACAGCCTCCCCAACATTCCTTTAAGAGGGGACTTATGGTAATATTATTTAATTCCTTTTATCTGCCAATAAGTAAATCATCTTTTAAAAATATCATTTCAAAATAAAAGGAATCTGTATTGATAACAGCCCTTCTGGCCTCCGCAAAACAAGAAATTTAAAGAATGCTAATAAATTTATTTTAGTCCTAATTCGTAATTTTTATGGTCAGTATTGTTCTCTAGTGTCGAGGTCAGTAGAAAGTACATTAACGTTAGGCTAATTTCAGTTAATAACACAAACAATTCAAACCTGATACAGATAAGACGTCATAGTTGTATGGAACGCCAAATTAGCATAAGCTCATTCAATTGAAGATTCTTAAATAATTCAATTTTTGCACGCATTAATTGAATTGATGCTTGCATCACTTTAATTAATGCGGCAACAAGTCAAATCATTGCACGAGAATTAATTATTAATGTACACTCAATTATAATATTTTGCGTTCATTGATTAAAATCAATTCAATTTTGCGTGCATCAAATCATTATTGCACGCATACTTAGGGAATGGAATGGATGCGAGCATGACATCCATCCCTTATTGCTCTCGTCCATTAAATTCATGCAGCATCAATCATTAGATTCAATGTAGTGCAATGTTAAAAAATTGTTGCTCGCAATTTAAAATTTCAAAATTTGAATCGACATAAAATTTATTGATTGAATAGGGTGCAGTAATATATGGGTAATAGTTAGCTATACCAATGGGATTAGTATTGAACCAATGAATACTTAGTTATATAGCATCCTGCGCAGTTGTGCTCAAAGGCTCAGGAGCGTAATTAGTACGGTATGATAATTTGTTGACATGGCTATGCAGGCACAGCTGTTATACCCCCGACGACATCCAAAAATAAGAATTCAATACTTATATTTACATTCCTTAACTTTATATTTTATAAATGTTAGAATTTAGTAATCTTTATTCAAAATTTTCGCCATTCAGAACTGGTATGAGTAATAAATGGAAGAGCCGAAAATCAGCCTTTGTACTACTATGAAAAATATAGTGCATTTAGATAAATACTTATCCTCGTTATTTACATTGAAATTTTACTGGAAGTTTTCATTCATGTTTTACTTTATGTATTTTCTTTTTTTTTTTTTAAATAAATACTACGTATACATATAGCAGATTAAATGTACAGATGTATATGTAGTTCCATTTTTGTATTAATACGCCGTGACTCGTTTAGAGTGTGTTATAGAAATTTGAATGTTTTTCATCAGTGATGAGAAATACGTACACTGAATATAAATATTTAAGCATTAAATTTTTATTTTTGGATGTCGTCGGTGGTATAACAGCACCTGGTTGTGCCAAAAAATTGAATATCGTGCGTTAGCTTAATCCCCCTCCGAGCTTCGACATACTTCTCAGTGGTCAACTGGTTTCGTCACCCAGAAAACATTCTCATCCTGCTGATTTTAAATTTCAAGTTCAGTCATCATTCGTAAAAATAAAGAATCTACATATACATGTACATGTATAGGTTTATTGCTAATCATCAGCGGGATAGGACAGGCGCAATTAGGCATGGGACAACAACTTTTTTTTTATAAAACAAATATCCATGGGACGTAAACTAATTTAAAACTCATTCATCCTTGGGACATCAACATTTTAAAAATAAATATCCTTGGGACATCAACTATTTTTAACACACCATGAGACTCAAAATAAGGTTAAGGAATATCTTCCGATTTTTTATTTATTTATTTTTTTTTTTTTTTTTTTTTTTTTTGGTAAAACGAATAAAAAGATGTGACATTTCATTATCTTTTTTAAATTTGAATAATACCTTAAACAATATCTCTAATCTCTATGCATATATCACGTATGCAATGTTGTCAAGTGATTGTACACACACAGTTAATAAACAAACACGATTGCAAACATTAGAAAATATTAAAAACACCCAATGTGGAAAATTTTCATTTTATAGTACATTATTTAACTATGAGGACAAAAAAATAGAAATAAAACCATATTTGCGTCTTCCAATTCCTAGAAATCTACGCTCTTACCTTGCAAAGCTAAGGATAAGTGCACATCAACTATATATAGAAACAGGTAGATATTGCAAACCTGTCATTCTAAGAGAAAACAGACTTTGTTACCATTGTAAGACTATCGTAGAAGATGAAAAACAATTTTTGCTTGATTGTCCTTTTTACAAACATATGATAAAAAAGAATTCAAAAATATCATATATTAATCCTGTTTCTTTTCTGAATTCTCTCAATCGAAATTTGTCTTTATATTAGGGACTCTTTTTATCTTAGAAACAAAGCATTGTTACAGTTATAAAACATGTTGCACAGTATATATATACATGTAAATACATGTGCTTAATTGCCAATAAACAATAGCATGAATTGAAATACAAATCGTTATTTTCCTTTTTCACTGTTTTAATTCCCACGCAACACAAAGTATTTTATTGTCTGAATACATGGGGCAGTACTTTTTACTGATTTCAAACGCATGGGACACACAATTTTTTTTTTTCATGGATAATCAAAATTTTGCACCAGTCCTATCCCGGTGACCAGTCCCTTCCGACCATTAAAAGGGGTCAAAAGCCATGAAGTATTTCAGCAATATAAATAACGAACAGTGATCAATCTTGTAAGTCCCAAATAGAATACAAAATAAGAGTTGGGCAAACACGGACCTCTGGACACGCCGGGATGGGATCAGGTGCCTAGGAGGAGTAAGTATCCCCTGTCGACCGGTTACATCCGTCGTGAGCCCATTGTCTTAATCAGGTAAACGGAGTAATCCGTAGTCAAAATCAGTGTATAGAAAACGGCTTATGAACACATCAGACAGCACTTGACCTGATGGCAGGCCATACTGGCATACTAGATCGTTATACATGTATATACAAGTAACGACCATAGAATTTGCGAAATGCTGCCTTTAAAGGGGCATGGACACGTTTTGAACTAAAAATGTTCAAATTATAGAATGCCAATTTTGATGTTTAAAATACGTAATCAAGTTATTTCTAGTGGTCAGCAAAAAATTTGAAAGTCGGTTGTTGAGTTACAATTAAGATACAGCGATCACAAATCTTCGCTATGTAAACAAGGTTCGAGCCTTGTTTACATTTAAAAAAAGAATGCTTCGTAGAAAATATCATGTTTAAAACAATCTGAGATGTGAGAAACACTAGACACTATTTAATTTTGTTTAGAATGAACTAAAATCTGCTTTGTTAAATGGAATGTTTAGAAGCATATTCAATATATGTAGACAAAATCGTGGCTCGGGCCTTGTTTACATAACAAAGAATTGTAATCTAAAATTTGAACATAAAACCCCTGCAACAACAGCTTCTGACGTAATGGGTGGTTGTCGATTCTCTCTCTCTCTCTCTCTCTCTCTCTCTCTCTCTCTCTCTCTCTCTCTCTCTCTCTCTCTCTTCAGTTTAGTCATACTATCACTGTATACACATAAATTTAACAAATCAATGAATCGTCGTTCTCAAACTATTTTAAAAAAGTATGCAAAGCAATTCAAATTCCCTTCAACGTACATGTATATCAATAACGTACAAGTACATACTACATTATACAGTTATACGGTCAAGGTAGTTTAGTATTTGGCCATTGAATCAAATTGTACAATATCATAAACGAAAACAGGACTCACCCTCTACATAACAGCATTTGCCCGAGAAAAAAAGTACCTTTTTAAAATAATATATCAAATTACCTGCAAGTGCAATGTTTACGTTCTGAAAATCCCCCGCATCCTCCATTAATCCAGACATGCAAATGGAAATGCGCGATAAACCAAAACGAAAGTAGAAAATTTTCAGCATGTACTTTGAAAATCCATGAGTCTAAAAATAAACCCAAACTTACTCAAAAGGAAAATAACATTTAAATAGATCTACAATTTTCGATAATGTCAAACATTCATCGATTTTACATGATTGTTTACATTACTGTTATCTTTTCTTAATTTATCACATAAAATATTTCATTGCAATTTTGGATATTTTATTTGAAGATACACATTCAACATTTTACCGAAAACGTACATGTAGATCGAGAACCAATACATATATATATAAAGAACTTGCAAGTTCAATGGCTACATGGTCAAAACGCAACGAATCACCGACTCTAGATAGCTAGTTTGAGGAGCCCTGATTTCGCCAATGCCTGCATAATGATCATGAATGTACGGAAGCGTATTAGGGCCGCAGCAGTACCTTTTATTAATTTGTTATAACAGATTATCAATTTGTATAACAAATTACAAATTTGTTATAACAAATTATCAATTTGATATAACAGATTATTAATTTGATATAACAAATGATCAATTTGTTATAACAGATTAGTAATTTAATATAACAAATTATCAATTTGTTATAACAGATTACTAATTTGTTATAACAAATTATATCAATTTGAATTGATAACAAATTAGTAATTTGATATAACAGATTATTGATTTGTTATAAAAAATTACTAATCTGTTATATCAAATTACTAATCTGTTATATCAAATTAATAATTTGTTAAAACAAATAGCTTTTTTCATAGAATATATTTTATTGCCATAGAAACATATACAAGACAAACACAGCAATATGATAAACTGGGCAGGACAACACACAACACTCCCTCTGATATCTATCATGATGATTTATTATAAAACAGACATAGCAAATCCATATAATATCATAAGATATGTACCACTAGATCACAAATTGTACTTTGTTAGACCCAGATTAGGAATATGTATATTGTATGAAAATTTCCCTGAGATGACCTCAGGTAAAGAAATGGTATACGGTGTATCTTGATAAGCTCACATTGTGAATGTGGGACATGCAGATTTTATATTACAGATCTAAGCTAGGTAAAGGTAGATCTTCCCGTGCATGCCATCGTTTTTAAATTCATCTTTCATTTCTAGAAAAGATGTACATTTCGCTATTGTAGTAATTTAAAATATAATGTAAAACCAAAGAAACTTATGATAAGCAATTTATCTTGATTTTGCATACACAGTGGCAAAACCAGGATTTGTCCAAAGAGGAGAAGGGGTGTGGGGGGGGGGGGGTCTTTTGAAAGAGGGGGCCAATAGGCTAGAGGTTTTAGGATGAAGCACAGGTGGGGGTCCAGGGAAGTTCCTTTTCTTCTTTTTTTAAACTTTTATTTTTGATCACATATATCAGATATTATACAGTAGTAGAGACAAAAGAACAAAATAATTGCTGAAAATATGTGGTTTTAAGTAGAAGAGAGAGAGAGAGAGAGAGAGAGAGAGAGAGAGAGAGAGAGAGAGAGAGAGAGAGAGAGAGAGAGAGAGAGAGAGAGAGAGAGAAGAGATTACAATTGATTCCACCTGTCCACTGGGTATCAAATTTTCTTTTTCACCATTTTTATATGAGATAAATTTTTGTGTTTCATAAAATAGTTTCATGTGTGATATTGCTGCCTGCAAGTTCAAGGATTTCTCAGCGCACCTTGTTGTATACACATAGTATTTAAGCCATAGAACAATAATATTTTGTACAATGCTTTATTTTCAATAAAACCAAGAATAAAAGATTTTTTTTGTAATAGCTATTTGTAGACCAGTTTTGTCTCGTAGAAAAGACTCAAAATCACTTAAGAGAGTTTGTAAAAAATTGCACTCCCAAAAAATATGTTCAATAGATCATCTTCAGAGTGACAAAGATTGCAGTACTTTAATTACTTTTTTTTATTTTGAATAGAAAAGAGTTTGTAGCTAAGATGCGATTAATAATTCTGTATTGAAACCATTGGATTTAACTGTCCTTTGTCACTCGAAAGGTATTCTGTGAATTATCTCCCATTCTTTAGTATGGATATCCAAAAGCTCACTCCATTTTGTTTTTCCTGATGTGACAGAATTATTTTTGGTTTAGAATTTCATAAAAAAAAGTTTTGATTTCTTGCATTTTAACACTGTAAATATGTTTGACATAATCAATGGGTTTGTGAGTTTAGTGGTGGTTTTGTCACATCCATACTTTTTCACATTCATGCCCTAATAGCATGAATTATGCTATTATAATCTAAAAAATTAATCCTTATATCTGGGTGGTATTGCAGAAAGATTCAAAACAAAGAAGTGAACCATCCTCATTGATTATATCATTAATTCGCCTGATGCGCTGTCAAACATTTGTTTGTTAAAAAAGGGTTGTTGCCAATATGAATATGGGTTATAAAATAGCGGTGCATGCTGCAGAAACACCAGGCTTATTACTGATATTTTGCAATTTAACCCATGATTTGAATACATCTACCCAAAATCTATTTTTCAATGTTTCAACAATATTGTTATGTACTCAATACCACAGTTTATCAACTTGTTTAAATCTAACTTAGGAATAAGATGTTCTATATCCTTATTTGAAAACATAAGATATCTTATCCAAAACATTTTCAAAGAATCTAAAATGCTACCAGATTTACCATTTTCAAAACCACCATCCTCAAGTTTTTTAACAATGACATCTTTCTTAACCCATGTGTTTATTGTTTCCATACAAAGAGGAAAAATATTTTCTCTAATTCCTTTGAGGTAGTGATCTGAAGGATTTGGGATTGACATAAGAATATGGTTTAGTAAAGGTAAGACTAATGTTTTTATAACAGTAATTTTTCCTATGGGAGTTAAAAAATCTTTCTCCCATGTTTAATTATATGATTGATCTTTACCAATTTTGGTTCATAATTTAGTTGTGGTATTTTATCCAATTCCACATCAAAATGAATTCCCAATAAAGTAAATCTTGGTAGAACCCCACTTAAGTCTGTAATTTGGAAGCAAAGTTCATTGCTGACTTTTTGGAGCCTAACCAAATGACATGAGTCTTTTCATAATTAATATGAAGCCCAGACATTTCTGAAAAATTTTCCAATGTCTTAAAAGTTTTCTGCAAGAGATTCTTCACTGCCACCAAGAATAAGTGATGTATCATCAGCCAATTGTGAAATTTTTCTCCAATATTATTTACACTAATGCCCTTGATATTTTTGTTCTTTCTAATAAGGATCGTCAATATTTCTGCACAGATTAAAATAATATACGGTGATAAAGGATCACCCTGTCTGCAACCTCTCTGAAATAGTGATTCTATGGAGATATTGCCCCCTTGATTTATTACGGATGTAATGTCGGTATTAAAGATTGAAATCCAATTCCTAATTGAAAGGGACCAAAATTGAAAAATTCTAGTGTTTTTTGATATAAAGACCATGAAAGTGTGTCAAAGGCTTTTTCGAAAATCAATTAGTAGCAATAATCCAGGTATATTTTCCTCTTCAGCATAGTGCATCAGATCATAAATCAGCCTTGTATTTTCACCAATATATCTATTGGATATGAAACCTGTTTGATCTCGGTTAATTATTTTGTCTATATATTTTTTCTTCTACTGGCAATACAACCTGATGCAATTTTGTACACAGTATTCAGTAGAGTAATTGGTCTCCAATTTTTCAGATAATGTCTTGGTTTGTCACCTTTGGCAATAAAGTAATAACGCCATGTCTTTGCGTAATTGACAAACTGCTATTTCTATATCCATAATTAATAGATCTTACAACAAAAATACCAAGATATTTCCAAAACATTTGAAGAATTCAGCAGAAAAACCATCAGATCCTGGGGATTATTTGATTTCATTTTGTAAAGAGTGGTAGATGCTCTTCAATAGTAATTTCCCCTTCTATTGCTTCCGATTCTTTATAGGAAAGTTTTGGAATGTCCTTAAACCTTGAATCACTGTTAAAATCAACATTACTATTCACTGCGGTTTTTTTGTATAATTGTTCATAAAAAGTTTTTGTTTCCCCCAAGATTTCAGATTGTTCATATATAACCCTCCCATCAGTATTTTCCAATCTGGGAATTATTTGTTAATAAAGTTTCTGGATTCCAAAGCACAAAAATATTTGTATGGGTTTAATTTTCGCCTTCTTCCACCCATTTGGCTCTACTTCTAATATAATTACCTTGTATCTTGTGTTTTCGAATATTTTCTAACTCTTGTTTTTACTTGACAACTCATCAATATTACCGTCACAAGCATTTTCTTCTAACGTTTTAATCTTTTCAATAAATTTTTCCTCCATTCTTTCATTCTTTTTAAATAAGAGGCATAAGAAATGGTTTTACCTCTTATTTCTATTAATAAAGTTTTCTAAAAACAATTGATCATTTGATAGTGAAGGCAATACTTGTATCAGGGATACTGTGTATGTTGTCAAAATATATACAGGGGTAGCATATTGCTTCTTGACTGCTAAAATATATTTTTGATACAATCTAGATATTTTCATCATATAATAAAGAATTGTTGAACTTCCATAAACCTCTACCCTTTCTTAAAATCATTAAAAACAATGGACAAGGATATCATGGAGTGATCCGATCTATAACTGGACTCTATATTACACTTTTCTAAACCAGACAACAGTGGAAGTTCCTGGGTGTAAGTGGATATACAGTTATTTTTATGGGGATGTTTAGCTTTACTTCTATGCATAATGATAATTTTGGTCAGAAAAAAAGGGGGGGGGGGGTGTCCCCTCTCTAAATCGGCCTATGACATGTGTAATGTTTCATCAAAAGGACAATAAATTTCAACATGGAAGAATTACTTTGGTGGATTCCCAAACAAAATCTGAGTTGGTGTAATAAAGACATTATGATGTACATTTTTCTTAATCCAATTGTTCATCTTTGTCCACGAAGCTCTCATGAAATTACAAAAGAACAAATACGTGACTTGAATGGACTCTACATATCAAATGACTAATCTAATCTAATTTGTTATGACAAATTACTAATTTGTTAAAACAAATCGATAATCTGTTATATCAAATTAATAATCTGTTATAACAGATTATCAATTTGTTATAACAAATTAGTAATTGTTATAACAAATTAGTAATTTGTTATAACAAATTAATAAAAGGTACTGCTGCGGCCCTAATACGCTTCCGTATGAATGCCCTGCGACTCTTCAACATATTTTTATACAAATAGCAGGCGTGGGTCTAGAAAATGTTTAATCTCGGTTGAGATTCATTTGGACTCACCGAATCTCGAAGCAGTCCTTCATATCGGCCCTTTAGCACTAGCAATAAATCAATGTGCACCTACAATGTATAGATAGCATTGCCGCTCGCCCTTTTCTATGTAGTAATATACCACTATCACCGGCTTTTGGTGTGTATATCTCCCTGTTGATTCGATACGTAAGAGCATGCTATGCGTATGCGGACTTTTTGAAGCGAGGCCAGCTGCTAACAAAAAAGTTGATGCTGCAGGGTTATAACGAATCTCGTTTAAAGTCATCATTTCGCAAATTCTACGGTCGCTATAATGACCTTGTTTGCGATTACAAATTATCACTAAGTCATATGTTGACTGATTTGTTTCATACCCTTTGTTAGACTGTCATTTTCCTACTAGATTTGACTACGGGTAATCCCGTTTACTTTATTTCGCCTAAGGGCTCACGGCGGGTGTGACCGGTTAGCAGAGGATGCTTACTCCTCCATGGCACCTGATCCTACCTTCGCTTTTGTCGGAGGTCCGTGTTGCCCTACGCTCGATTTTGTATATGTTTTTTGGATTATGATTACGTTTGACACAATGTTAACTTCGCCTTTTTGTATAAGTCATCAAGACGTAACCCCCTCCAAAGTATATTTAACAGAACTTTGGTGTATGAAAATAGACGTCGGATGACATAAACTTGCAGTTTTTCACCCCCACCTCTAGTATGAATTTAGATTTTTATCCGACACTGATCATTTGGTCTCTCCCCCGAAAGGGTTCAACACAGGTTCTTCTCGGGTGCATCTGAATCTTTTTAGTAGTAAATCAATGTACAGTGTGATACCGAGGTAAGTATCCAGTAACGTCATTACCCAGGCAATCTCTCTGCATTACGTCTTTTTGGGTCTTTCTGCTTGGCAGAGCTCTGGTAACGGGCAAAGTGCAGCTGATGCTGGAAATTGGAAGAAATGTCTCCATCAAGCACACATGCAAAAACAATAATCTTCCCCCGAAAACGTTTTGATATGACTCATGTAAAATCGTATCACCTGCTGCTGCGAGCAACTTATCTCCGGTGACCATGATTCAAACAAACGTGAAACTGCACATCAGAATGACCATTCAAGATCCTTCTGGTCTTGAAAATAAGTTCTTTGAAAACTGCAATATAATCCCTTATATATAAAATGTGTCCTTTCTAGTGGATGCTTACATTTTCTTGAAGGGGGGGGGGGGGGTTCAGAAGAAATCCTTCCTTGGAATCTGTTATCTAAGCAAATGTTGACCCTATCCACACACATTTATGCAGTGAAAATGATGAACTCTCTGCATCTCCTCAGCTGATACGCAATGCACCATAGAAAGGTTATTGTTAAGACCTAAATTCAAAAATTGTTTACCCTTTTCCGACCCGATTTACGGACGTAGGGTCGGTAGGTAGGTAAACTATTTTATTTCTGGGTATATCTTTAATAAAAGATTAACTTATTGGTGCTTTTATTTCAAAGGAATACACAAATCGCGCATAGAAACCGTTTTTAAAAATATCATGACATTTTTATTTTTGATCAGTATCATTCATCAATGTGTATCCATTATGATCAGTGATACGACACTGATTTTGGTGATTGCCATTGAAAATGATGTGTTGTCGAAAGTCCTATGCACAAGCCCCTGTGACTATCCTACTCTCTGGGGCTGAGTTCAAGTGGCTACGTAGTGCAGCTAGATGATACGTGCTATGAAAATAAACAAACATATCCGCTAGCCAACAATTAGCTTAGATACCTACATGTAGGCTAGCTGTGTGCTAGTCATGAATGCAGCCAGAAGGAATTACAAAGAGAGATACCTCTAAATACGCCGTACATGTCAGCACCCATTGAGCTTGATTCATTCCATTCCGGGGGGGGGGGGGACTTCTTAATTTTATGGGTGGGGACGTGCCGCTGACATCGCAGACCCCCCACCCTTTTCATATATTTTAGATTTGAGAATTGTATACCTTTTCATATAATTTTCTGTTCAAATGGTGACCTTTTCCCATATGACATTCATGAGAACTGCTGCTTTACTTGTATAATATTTATCAGAGCTTCATTAGCTGCAGTTGGAGCAAATTAGAAGGCTATTCATAAAATTAATTGGAAGTAAAATTAATTACCTTATCATATATTTCATGCTGATTTCTATACCTTGTCATATATTCTGAAGTGGAAAAAGGCTACCTATTCCAGCGGCACGTCCCTATCTATAATTATATAGGAAGTGCCCCCCCCCCCCCCGGGCATTCCATGTGAGCGCGATTCTTTCAGGTCTCTGTGTGAACAGATAACTGATTGCGAATTAGAAGACTGTAAAAAGGCTGTAGTTGGACAACCTGATTCTACCCCCCACCCCTTTCACATACATGTACACCTTCATGCTGAGGGTCAAAGTACACACAATGACATTTACACTTAGATTCGGAAGACTGACAGATGTTGTCTACGAAGGGAATTTTTAGAGGAGAGCTCCTCTGCATGCAACACACTATTGAAATTGCAGTGCGAATTCAGATTTCTTAAACTATAAATCCTTTAAATCGAGACAAACCTCCCAAACTTCTAATAAACACAGGTTCTTTGAATCAAACAAAACTTTTAAGACACAAAAGAGACTGATTGCATAATGTACCATGAAATTGAATGACAAAAATAGGGCACTGCCAAACCGGTACATGATACGTCCGCGTCTATTGGGGAAAAGCATCAAAGCAGGGTTTAAACTTCGCACTTGCCCACTCGCCATTTGCTAGTAAAATCTAAATTTGGTGTCTCACTTGCCCACATGGTGAGTGATTTCTTTGAATAAGAATTGGTCTAATTGTATCAAGGTTCAGTAAATTGACCAGATGCATGGAAACCTTTATTCAACCACTCTAAATATTTCAATTCATTCAAACAGAATAAAGAAATAAACGCATACAAAATGTAGAGTGTAGGACTTTTTGCCCTTAATGCGATTCATTCACATGTATACATGTCTCATAATTTAGATATTTATTACTTGTATTAACTGTTTCATTAGATGTGGGCTAGCATGTTTTATTGTGGGCTCCCAGAAATGACATATCAGGAGCCCACGTGGCTCCTGGAAATTTAAGTTAAGTTTAAACCCTGCAAAGGGTTACAACTCATAGAAAAAAATTTACACCGTCCCCCTATTGGCCTAATAATATACACATTTATACAATGCGATCTTTCTTTGTACCATATTTCATTAAATTCTCCCAGATGGTTTAGGAGGAGTTGCAAAGACAAAGTATCTTGAATATAAAATCCAAAGTTCAAGGGCTGTAAAGTTTAACTCCTTTAAAAAAAACCATTGAACTGCATTCCTTTTCCAATATGTACACTACCATATTGTGATCTTTCTTTATACCCAGTTTCACTAAAAATCATTCCAAAGGTTTAGGAGGAATTGCAAAGACAAAGTATTTTTCATTTAAAAAACTAAGTCCCTTTAAAATACATCAGACAGCAATCCCCTTGTGTTATGCATATCTCCACATTGTGATCTTTCTTTGTATCAAGTTTCATCAAAATCCCCCAAGGGTTTAGGAGGAGTTGCGAAGACAAAAGTGATAGGGACAGATGACAGCCGTGTAGCATAATACACCCGCATTTTATGCAGGTGTATAAAACAAGAGGCCCATGGGCCACATCGCTCACCTGAGTGACCTTGGCCCTGGCTCAGCAGTGGTGATTTAAAAAAAAGAATTTTCAGGTTTCCTTAAAACTGACCTAGAACATTTTATGCAAAACTTAATTTGATCCCCTGTTGTGGCCCCACCCTACCCCCGGGAGGTATAATCTGATCAAATTTGATTCTACTCTATATCAGGAAGCTTTAAGGTAAATATTGTTTCTTTTGATCTTGAGAAGACAATTTTTTTTTTTAAAAATGTCCCTAAATATTCAAATGTAAAACTTTAATACCCTATTGTGGCCCACTAAACCCTGGGGTCATGATTTGATCAAACTTGAATCTCCCCTTATATCAGGAAGCCTTCCTAATAAATTTCAGCTTTTCTGGCCCAGTGGTTCTTTAGAAGATTTTTAAAGATATGTCCTATATATTCACATATTATGTGGCCCACCGTACCTCGGGGGTCATGACTTGAACAAACTTGAATCTCCACTATATCAGGAAGCTTTTCATATAAATTTCAGCTTTTTCTGGCCCAGTGGTTCTATTAGAATTTTTTAAAAGATTTTCCCATGTATTCACATGTCAAACTTTGAACCCCCATTGTGACCCCATCGTACCCCCGAGGG